>CM059310.1:7212500-7230000 GCA_030340665.1 Neosalanx taihuensis
GGAGGATTCAGAACCAGGCCTGATGCTACAGCTAGCTAGTCCTGAGTCATTAGAGGCCATTAGAGGAATTGATTGCTGATGAGCCAGCTGGTGTGACACAGCCTAGGACTCTCCAGAAACAATGGAGTAAGCCGTGACCTCAGAACGGTGCCCTCTCCATTCAGCTGTCTCACCCCCTCCTCACCCCCTCCTCCTCCCCTGCTAAGCGCTCATCCCCTCATCAGCATTACCAGACAGATAGCCCACTCTTTTTTTACGACCCCCTCGACCCCGATGCTCCTCCCTCTCTCCCTCTGTCCTCCCCCCCCTCTACTTCACGATCCTCCCTGTCTCCTCGGTCCTCCCTCTCTCCTTCATCCTTTTCCTACGTCATCCCTCCCTGTAGACCTGTATTCCATCCACCCCTCCTCCCTCCTCTTTATCACTCTCCTTGACCCTCCTTTAACCCCTCCCATCCTTAACTCCTACCCCCTCCACCCCCTCCTGACCTGCGAGGTTTTCCGTTCTCGTCCGGGGGGATGACGGTGATGTGGATCTTGTGCGCGGTGCGCAGCAGGCGCGCCCTCTCGTCGGGGCCCAGGTGGACCAGGCCTCGGCCGCAGAGCCGCACCACGCGGGCGCCCAGCTGCAGGCCGCCGCTCTCCGCGTAGCCGAAGCGCTGCAGCTCCGTCACGAAGCCCTCCTCGCTCATCAGGAAGCCGGGCTGGCCCACGCCGTCGCGCAGGGGCGTGACCTCCCGCGCCTCGCAGCCTCGCGTCACCAGCTGGGGGGGCGAGGACGAGGAGGGGAGAGGGAGGGGACAGAGACATCGTCAGGTGACATCGTTAGGTGACATCGTTAGGTGACATTGTTAAGTAACAACGTTCGGTGACATCATTAGGTGACATCGTTAGGTGACATCGTTAGGTGACATTGTTAAGTAACAACGTTCGGTGACATCATTAGGTGACATCATTAGGTGACATTGTTAGGTGACATCGTCAGGTGACATCGTTAGGTGTTAGATAACAGGTGGTGCTGATGCAGTTGATAAAAAGAATGTAACTCCTCAGTATGTAACCACTTGATAAATAACCAGTCAGTTTAGGGTCAAAATCTGTCCAAGGCCATTTTTCTCCACATAAACAGGAACTGCACTGAAAAGCAGCGATGTTTCCATAACAACCAACCCACCTCCAGTCTCTGTACCACCTCTCGTATCTCCTCCACCTGGCTGTCCGTCACGCTGATTGACACCGCCTCCCCCCTCTCGTAGAAGATGTCCAGACAAGGCCCGCCTTCCGCCCTGCTCTCCGTCACCGCCTTCCACCCAATCACGTCGCGGCAGCAGCAGTTGAACACCACCCTCCGTGTGTACCTCTCGATGAGCACCACCGACTCCGCCGACACCCCCAGCAGGCAGGGCAGCCTCTGGGCTTCGCCCTGCCCCTCATCCCCACTGCAAGCCCCCTGCAGACAGGCCACCGACCTGCCCCCTCCCTGGCCCTCCTCCCTGCTGGAGGCCAGCACCGCCCACACCAGGGCGCCCGCGCTGTGCAGCTCCGCCCCCTTGGCGCCCTTCAGCTTGTCCTTGCGCTTGCTGCCCAGCGAGAGGAGGGGGAACTTGGTGGAGGAGTCGATGGGCGTGGTCGTCACGTAGTTCTCCGCCAGGTCCTTCAGGTACTCCTGCCGCGTGCGCGTCGCCATGGAGCGGAACTTCTCCGACTTCTCAGCGGCGTTCTCGGCGTTCACCGCCTTGGCGAGCAGGAAGTCTCGGAAGGCGAGGGAGCGGGGGAACACGGCGCTCTTCGGGAACAGGGGCCCGAATAACGGGATGTCTTTGGAGCGCGTCACCGCCACCCTGGTGGAGAGGGGGAGAGGGGGAGAGAGAAAGGGGGAGGGGGAGAGAGGGAGAGGGAGAGAGGGGGAGAGAGAGAGGGGGAGAGGGGGAGAGAGGGAGAGGGGGAGAGAGGGAGAGAGGGAGAGGGGGAGAGAGAAAAGAGAGATTTCCAGAAACATCCTTTCAAATCCCAAACGCAAAACCCTCCCTCCAGAGGGTGAGTGTGGAGGCGGGGCATCGGTGGTGGGGGCAGCGGTGGGCGGGGCAGGGGGAGGGGTCTCACCGGTAGAAGGTGTGGTCGGTGCAGGGCTCGTGGACCTGCACGATGATGAACACGTGCTGGAAGTGGGAGCGGATGGCTTTGGGGGTGAAGGGCAGCGCTCCGGGCTCCTGGAACACGATGGTCACAATGTCGTTCCCGATGTGTCTCTTCCTCAGCAGCTGAGGACGAGCAGAGGGAGGGAGGGAGGGAGGGAGGGAGGGAGGGAGGGAGGGAGGGAGGGAGGGAGGGAGGGAGGGAGGGAGGGAGGGAGGGAGGGAGGGAGAGAGAGAGAGAGAGAGAGAGAGAGAGAGAGAGGGAGGGAGGGAGAGAGAGAGAGGGAGAGAGAGGGAGGGAGAGAGAGAGGGAGAGAGAGAGAGAGAGAGAGAGAGTGAGAGGGAGGGAGGGAGGGAGAGAGAGAGAGGGAGAGAGAGGGAGGGAGAGAGAGAGAGGGAGAGAGAGAGAGAGAGAGAGAGAGAGAGGGTCAGGCTGGACTGGGGTTCGGCAGGAGAAGATCCCCCCATAACTGCGTCCTTGTCCTCCTTGACCTGGTGACCATTCCCATGACCCACCTGACCCTCAGCAGCCAATCAGACGCAGAGCTCAGGCTAGTCAGTGGCCTACTATCATTTCAACGTATGATGTTGTCAATTGAGCTATTGCTGTGTAGCGACACGGTGGTTGATGTAGCTGTACTGTCAAGCGTCAAGGCATTAATATGCCAGTGTCTGTTGGGCTGAGTGGGAGTCAGTCATTGGGGTATACAGAGAGAGACAGACAGGATTTAAACATCACGCTCATTAAGGAAAACAGAGGTGTTAACCCAAGCGTGACAGCATAAATCTCATTTAGCATAACAGATCAATGTGTAGCTTTAACACGTTCCAAAGATCTCATTCAGGGAGAACCAGAGGTTCCTTGTGTTCTGTGTCATTCAGGACCGCGTGTGCGAGAGCTTGCATACCTCCAGTGGGTTTGTGAACCAATGTTTGTTGTTGCGGAGGATCTGTGTGTTGTGTACCTGTTGTGTGTTGTGTACCTGTTGTGTGTTGTGTACCTGCTGTGTGTTGTGTACCTGTTGTGTGTTGTGTACCTGTTGTGTGTTGTGTACCTGCCGTGTGTTGTGTACCAGCTGTGTGTTGTGTACCAGCTGTGTGTTGTGTACCAGCTGTGTGTTGTGTACCTGTTGTGTGTTGTGTACCTGCTGTGTGTTGTGTACCTGTTGTGTGTTGTGTGTTGTGTACCTGTTGTGTGTTGTGTGTTGTGTGTTGTGTGTTGTGTACCTGTTGTGTGTTGTTCGATGTGTAGGGCAGCATCGTAGACACGTGGAACATGATCTCGTAGTCCTGGTAGCGTGTGTAGAGGGAGTGTGTCCCCGTGGAATCGGCTGTGTTTACACACACACACAACACACACACATATAAACAAACATAAACACACCACACCGCACGCACACAAACACAAAAACAAGAATAACAGGTTTTACATCGTCAATAACAACTTGTGCAAAGGGTTTAAGTTGTTTAAGAGGGTGTGTGTGTGTGCGTGGTTGAGCGTGTCTGTGCGTGTGTATGTGTGTGTCTGTGAGTGTGTGTTGTGTGTGTGTTGTGTGTGTGTTGTGTGTGTGTTGTGTGTGTGTGTGACTGTGTGTGTGTTGAGTGTGTGTGTGTGTGAGGGCCTTACTCTTGGTGTCTAGCTGAGCTCTGTACTTCTCCCAGCCCTTGAGCTGCACGCGTTCTCCCAGCAGGTCCAGGAACTCCTCGAAGGCGGGGCCGGAGCTCTCGTTATTGTACATGTCCTCCTCCGTGCTCTGGCCCGCACGGCAGTACATCACCCCCACCTTCCTCTGGAAGTTCAGCTGAGGGAGACACAGGAGGGAGGGTGAGGGGGGAGGAGGAGGGAGAGCCACAGAGTGCGGCTCAGAGGTGGAGCCTGTTCCCGCGGATCCAGAGGCCTCCGCTCATCCGAAACGAATCCGTCCGAACTCACCCCCTGCTCGTCCAGCTTGAGCAGCGTGTCGCGGACCTTGGGCGAGGTGGAGGCCAGGCGCAGGCAGTGCAGGTTGAGCTCCGGGATGATGAACTCCAGCAGCCGCTTGGGCGACAGGCCGCGGGGGGTGGTGTGGCGGGCGGCCGACGGCACCGACTCCTCCAGGATGGAGCCCCTCAGCGTCTTCAGCTGGGGGAGGGGCAAGGGGGAGGGGCAAGGGGGAGGGGCGGGGGGGTTATCATTTGGAAGCAACAAACACCGTGGGTGCTGAAACCATACGCTCCTCTTATGAAGGGTCTAAAGGTTGGGGTTCGGGGTGACCAGCGTGACTCGGCTCACCTCCGTTGTTCTGAAGATGATCCTGTAGTTGTACTGCGCGCCGCTAGAACCTTCCTTCTCCTCCCTGCGGAAGCTGATGGCCACCGGACCCAGACGATCGTCCAGGCCAAAGAAGTTCTGGTGATCTGAGCCACAGGAAGAGTTTCCAAGTCGTTACGTCATGTTTCGCAACGTCACAACCCAACATGAAAGACGCCTTCATTAAATGACAACACAGAAACCAACATACCGTATTTTTTTGCACTATAGGGCGCACCAGATTATAAGGTGCACTGTCAATGAATGGTCTATTTTCGATCTTTTTTCAAATATAAAGCGCACCGGACTATAAGACGCATTAAGCGGATAAAAAAACAGTCAGATAAGTCAGTAATTTTTGGATCCTTATACACACACTGTAATATTATGGTGAAGCACAGTATGTATTACTCTGTGACGCTCCTGGCTAAGGTAGCCGTAATGCTGCAAGTGGTGCGGCTTTGTAGTTTACCAAAGTCGTACTAAAACATTTTGACTTAGCACCGTGAGCACCTAGTACCACACAAAATCGCTTAGAGGTCAGTAAGCAAAACCAGAATGAATCCATATATACGGCGCTTCGGATAATAAGGCGCACTGTCGTTTTTTTGAGAAAATTCAAGGTTTTTAAGTACGCTCTATAGTGCGAAAAATACGGTACTGTCCACACACACACCCTCACCTTTCATGTAGAAGTATTTGCGGTAGTAGTGGGCCCCTAGGTCAGCGTGTTCTATGAAGTAGTTGCTCTTGCCCTGCTGCTGTACGTGACTCTCTCTAGGTTCCTCCAGCACGGACACCGCATCGTTGGGGTTCCTCAGCCCCAGCCACAGCCCCCCCCTGCCCCGGCCCCGCCCCAGCCCCGCCCGCTCCTCGCCCCCCATCTCGTTCCGGAAGTGCGGGCAGCTGAGCAGAAGCTCGTTGTCGTTTCCGTCTCCCTCGTCCAGCAGCAGGGACTGCTCGGGATCCTCCGCCACCCCCGACCCCCCGGCCCCGCCCTGCGCCGGCGAGGAGGGCGTGGCCTGGGAGAGCGGCCGGAGCTGGGAGGCGGCCGAGGCGCCGGACGTGATGTTCTTCTTGCGTCCGATGCTGTCGCGGTTACTGGCCACCTCCGTCAGGTCGAACAGGATGCTCTGGACGTCGTAGTGGGCAAAGTTCCTCACCCAGGCCCCTCCCCCGAGGTTGTCATAGGGACCGGGCTGCGGGAGTTGAGGGGGTGTGGCCTTGGCCTTCTTGCTCAGACCCTCAGGTTTAGGGGGCTTGGCTGGTTTGGGGGTGTCCCCGGTAGGGAGGGATAGCGCCCGGAAGAATCCGTCGGGCTCCGGGGGGGTTCCCTGGAGGCCCAGGAGCATGAAGGGGTCTTTGAAGCGCTGGGCGTTGGGGCTCAGGGGCCCCTGGTCTTCAGCTCTCGCCTCCTGGATCTGAGTCTGTCTCTCCAGGGAGGACAGGCTGCCGTACTCCCTGTGCAGCACCACCCCTGAGTCCCCCTGGGCCCCCGGGCCGGCCAGCTCCCCCCCGGCCCGCACCACCTTCCCCCCAGCCTTCCCAGATGAGTCCAGGTCCCCTAAAGTCACGTCGCTGTTGCTTCTCTGCATGATGTGCGCCCGGCCCACGGAGCGCAGGTTCAGACCCACGCAGCCGGGGGGCAGGCCCTCGCCGTCCGCCCCCTCGCCCTCGCCCTCCCTCCTGGGGGGCCACTCCACCACGCGCGTCCGCACGCCTCCGTCGCGCTTGGGGTCGAAGGTCACGGTCGCCAGCGGCGGGCGCGGACTCTGCCGGCGAAACTTGCGGATGAAGAGGTCGTCGGATTGCATGGCGCCTCGGTCTGGGACAGCGGTTCTCTCCGAAGCTCTCCGTCCCTCGGCTGGATGCTTATTAGAACGTCTCCTTCTCAGCCAAGGCCTCCAAGCTGATCTCTGCTCCGCTGACTAGAATAAGACACAGGTCTCCAACTCACCTGCAAGGCCAGGTGGACCAAAAGATCCCAAAAATCACAGGCAGGAAAGCCGTTCCTCATCCACACCCACTGCCTAAGGTTCTCCCACAGGAAATGATCTCTAAGAAGTCCCACTCTTAGGAACGTGTGTCTGTCCTAGTCTAGGTGCAGGTGTTTGGGCTCCATCCAGCTCTGCTGGGATCCGGGTGTGGGTGGGTCTTCCAGGGGAGTGTGAGCATCACCGCAGCCCAGCTCTCAGCTCTCTGACTGGGGGAGACTACGTCTGCGTTGGCCTCTCTGACCACTCATCCAACAGCACTCAGGCGTCAGTTCCTACAGCTCGTCTTTGGTCTTCTCCACTTGACACCTGCAGACAAACGGGAAACACGTTTATTTTCTCAGAGATTTTTTGGGACCTTCCACCCATGTTTCGTTTCCTTCTGCCTTCCACCCACAGGCGCCTGACTAGACCAAACCACTTGACCAGAAGACTAAAATGAAACATTAGAAGCGTACATTTTCTAAATAAGGATCCTGAGAGAGGAGATAATTAACTACAGTTATAAAGCAGCAGCATCTCATACAACCGCTTTGAGTATTTTTGAGGAACCAACTCTAAAAGCTTCGTTGATTGTGACAGATCCCTTCATCTGCAACGTGTGGGTCGGGACAAAGACTATTACGTACCCACAATGACCCTCTGTTGTACTAACAGTCGACAGATCACTTGAAAAATGTTGACTGACCTTTAATTCGCTATCATCAGCAAACGATATAGAAATAAACTGCGTTTTTTTCTCTCCAGTTGCCTTAAAACAAGCTCTTGTTCCAGGCCTGATATCAGCTCGCTGTATCAGCCATCTCCAGCAGGTCTGACGTGCGCTACATTGTTTTTCAGACATTACTACTCTTTCCTTTCCAGAAATAGCAGTGAGGCCGTCTTGTAGCTCCCCACATCCACCCTGCAGACGGTCACAATAGAGCCAGCCAGAGCAGGAGGGTGTGGGGAGTGGAGGGGGTGGGGCAGGGGGGGCAGGGGGGGCTTCCTGCTAATACAGTTTCACCGTCACTCAGAAGTAAAAGTTAAGCATCCTAACCCCAGTTGGCCAACTAGAGAGTCACACACACACTCACACACGTTCTCACACACACGTTCACACACACACACTCACACACGTTCACACACTCACGTTCACACACAAATGCGTCTATCTACATGCTGTAAACTTGGAATAGAAACAGCATAAGTGTTAGTTCCTGCTTTGACGTCTGAGCTCTAACAGAAATTCAAATGTCACAATTTGTTTAGATTCTATTCTTGTTAATTAAATACGACAAGTGCCTTCCAGTCTTTCTGTTTTAACTCACCGACCGAAAAAGGAGCGTGTTTTGGAAAAAAGATTGACCAGTTCCCGTAGAGTTAGTTTACCTTCATTTTGCATTTGACCAGATTGGCTTGTGAGGCTGCCTGGAAGCAGCAGCGCTTGTCGCTCTCAAGGGTGTTTCCTGTCTGGCTGATTCTCATGCATCTCCTGTCTGGAGATGATTTGCAGCCCTGAGAGCAGGTGCAGCGATGCAGCTTGGCTCCCCTGCGCGCGCAACAGCACAACTACTGACTGCTGCAGAGACCGAAGGGAAGTGAGGAGGTAGCTGGACAACTCTCTCTTTTTCTTTCTCTCTCTCTCTCTCTCTCTCTCTCTCTCTCTCTTTCTCTCTCTCTCTCTCTCTCTCTCTTTCTCTCTCTCTCTTTCTCTCTCTCTCTCTCTTTCTCTCTCTCTTTCTGTCTCCTCTCTGTCTCCTCTCTGTCTGCCTCTGTCTCTCAAACACACTGTGTACTGAAAACACAGTTCTCTGAGTTCCCCCGTCAACGATCCAAACTCTTCAGAAAGCCCCACAGACTGGGGAGCAGTCGAGGATGAACATCCGCAGACCGTGAAGTGACAGCTGTCTCTAAAGCTCTTCCACTTCTCAATCCATTCTTCTGTGACGTAGCTATTCCATTTTTTTCTGACTCTAATCAGGTTAGGAGACAGACTCAAGGACAAACCCACTGCAGACCCCCTCCTTCTTGGCATTAATCCCAGATATGATCCTTAAATCATCTCTATGAACATGGGGACTTCAAGTGGGGGGATGTGGGTATCAGAGGCTCTGTTGGTTGTTGGAATGTCTGTTCAGAAGAGGGTTCAGGTTAAAGGGGCCGTCATGGTCAAGTTTAAGGGTCTGGGTTGAGATCCGTGTCCGGGCTCTAAAAAACGGTGTCTTTACTTACTATACATACGTACATCACTACCACCACCCCCCCCCTCTCTCTCTCTCTCTCTCCTCTCTCAGAGACAAAGACCTGAGGTATATCCACGCACCCCCCACCCCTTTCTGTCTTGTGGACAAGGTCATCCTGGACATCATTTGACAACACCATTCAGTCACGTGCAGAATGCAAGGATGCAATCAAAACACGAACAATCAAAACCCGTCTGCAGCCATTACTCACAGATTTAGGTCACTTGTCTGAACAACACAATAAGACATGCTACATATTTAATCAACCCAGGGCTAGAGGGATATTTCAGTATCATTTGACATTAATAACTAACTTTATGTTATCATCCTGTGGTTTTTCTTGCCACATATTCTCCCAAACCACGTTTGAGGCGCGAGGCACAGCCAGCCAATCAGACGTTACTTTGTCTGAAGGCGTCCGTCTGTTGGAGCTAGCAGAGCTAGCGGTATGTTAGCAGAACTAGCAGTATGTCAAACTGTGGGTAATCTGTAACCAAACAAATAACCAGGCGCCATGTCCATTCATCAGAAACTTCGGTCCAAAGCGCTAGACTTGTTGTACAGGTCACTGGAATTTCCATTCATTCCATTCACAAACCAGGTTTTTTTTCATTTAAAATATGTTGTTCAAATCAGTCATACATTAAGATGAACACAATCCACACACAAAAAAATGTTTATTGCTTATTCCATCTCAGGATTAAGCAAAGCTGGATTACACATCGCCAAGGGATTACAGTGCTCTCCAGGACCTTCTGAAGACTGGGTGTGTTTGTTGTCACTTCCTGTCTGGAGGTGTGCAGTCACTTCCTGTCCTGATAGCACGGCCAAGTCTCTCTGAGGCGTTTATATTTACATTTGACATTTTACTCATTCAGCTACGTGCAAGGGAACCTTGAAATAATGCATGAGGAAAGTACAGCAAAAGATCAAGCATCAGCAGTACAAAGAGTGGACAAGAGTCCTGGGAGCAGGAGAGAGAAGCCCAGGGAGGCCTGGGAGCAGGAGAGAGAAGCCCAGGGAGGCCTGGGAGCAGGAGAGAGAAGCCCAGGGAGGCCTGGGAGCAGGAGAGAGAAACCCAGGGAGGCCTGGGAGCAGGAGAGAGAAGCCCAGGGAGGCCTGGGAGCAGGAGAGAGAAACCCAGGGAGGCCTGGGAGCAAGAGAGAGAAGCCCAGGGAGGCCTGGGAGCAGGAGAGAGAAACCCAGGGAGGCCTGGGTCCTGGGAGCAGGAGAGAGAAACCCAGGGAGGCCTGGGAGCAGGAGAGAGAAACCCAGGGAAGCCTGGGAGCAGGAGAGAGAAGCCCAGGGAGGCCTGGGTCCCGGGAGCAGGAGAGAGAAGCCCAGGGAGACCTGAGTCCTGGGAGCAGGAGAGAGAAGCCCAGGGAGGCCTGGGTCCCGGGAGCAGGAGAGAGAAGCCCAGGGAGGCCTGAGTCCTGGGAGCAGGAGAGAGAAGCCCAGGGAGGCCTGGGAGCAGGAGAGAGAAGCCCAGTGAGGCCTGGGTCCTGGGAGCAGGAGAGAGAAGCCCAGGGAGGCCTGAGTCCTGGGATTAGGAGAGAGCATCCCTCCCTGGTTGCTTCATTAGACTGGGACCTCTGAGTTCTGATACAGTTGAGGAAACACTGATCCAGCGCTGAGGGCCTGATAATGATGCTGAACTGTGGCGCCTGCCTGTTAAGTCAGTCAGTCTCTCTGCCTTCGTCCTGCCTGTCTGGCAGTCTGTCTGCCTGTCTTTCTGCCTGTCGGCCTTCTCTCCTGCCTGCCTGTCTGTCTGTCTGTCTGTCTACCCCCCCCCTGCCTGCTCTGTGACCTGCGATGAACTCATCATTTCAACAGGATTGAGGAAGTGACCTCGCTGGTCCCATAATTGGCCGGTAAAGTCATGCCGGTCTGTGGTCAGTTCTCTTTATATCTTCTGGAACTTCCTTTCATCAACTCAGCTGTGACCTCTGCGGCTAGGAGGCCAAGGCTGTTTGGGGCAGAGGGGGGGTAGGGGGTGGGGGACGGGGCGATGTGGGAGGGGGGACGGGGGGGTGCCTCTATCCTGTTTGGTGCGCTTGTTAGGCCCAGGACAAGGCTGCAGAACAGCGCCCGATCCCTGGGAGGAAGTGACCACGAGGACGCAGCCCCCCCCCGAAAGCTGCCAAAGTCACCATCCTCTCTCTTGAGGAAGCCGTGCTTCCTGGACACTTTTACTCTGCACCATCCCCTCCCTCCTTCCAGGCTGTGTCCTGTACAGCAGGAAGTGACATCACATGCTTTCCTGACCTCTGAACCCCCCCTACAGGGAGGATGGATGTCGTCATCATCGCTTCCTGCAAACCCACCTACCTCTGCACTCCCCCTCGGTTCTCCCAGTAACCTGTGTGCAGCGAGAGGTCAGCCTCGGATAAACCTCCCCTCGAACGCTGACCTCTCTCACACGCTTTCATCAAGCTTAAAGCTTTAAGCTCCTTCCTATCAATCTCACAAACAACAAAAGCGGTTAGGAATAAAATGTCAGTTTGAGCGCTTCTGGTTTTTCTTGTTTTCTTTAGTTGTTGTTGCCGTGCCGTCTTAAAGGTCCAAGTGTATTTCCCTCAGGATTATGGGACGCGGGCTGGACGATGCGGCTGAACTGAGCTGCTCTCCACAGGAACTTGTTGAAGTGAATCGATGGGGAGGGTTTGTTTCCACCCCCATAGCCACTTCAAATCAAGTCTCCAATTCAAAAGTAAATCAGACATTCGTAACAAGTACAGGTACATAGGTATTATTTGCTCATGTCCCACTTGTCTCCTAGAGACCGCTCTAAACAAGTAACATATAGACCTGATCTAATAGGAGCTACCGTTCTGATCGACAATTAAATGTAAATAAAGAATTGAGTCCACAGCTTCTCTGAGGCAGGATTCAGTGGGTGTCAGGACTTTACAGGACATCCATGTGGGCGTTCATTGATTCTACCTCTCTGCCTCTGTAGAAGTCTCAGTTCAAGATTCAAGCTGTGAATTGTGTTATTACAAGGACCAGGAAGGCTTTTTTGGGTGATGGATTGTCTAAGCGTGTTTTGACCCTGTTTTGGGGTTTTTGGGACATGCCTGCTGGCAAGCCTGTGAGATTAAAATTAAAACGCTTTTCAAATGGAGAGAGGCAGCAGATTACTGTGATATCTGACTTTCGTAACAGCCGATAAAGATCGTACCCTGCAGAATCACTCTGAATGAACTACAGAGAAAAGACACTCCGGAAGAAAAACTACGGCTCCCAGAATGCACCACGGTTACCAGCACCTGTTCAGTGCACAGATTTGTTGACTCAATTAATCATTAACAGTCAATTGATTAGGTCAATTAATCTAATAAATTCTGCATTCTCACTTTGTGGACCAAAGCCCAGAGGCCCATTATTGATCCTAAAAAGCACAGCGACATCATTTTGCAGGCTTACATTACAACTGAGATTACATTGTGTATTACACTGAGACATTCTGAATAAAATAACAGTGGTTAAATTTAGCAGACGCTTTTACCCGAAGCAACGGGAAGATTTGAACTGGGGACAGCTTGATATGCAGTCAAATGCACTAGCAATGCACAATTCCCATCTCTTAATGAGCCTCTTGCAGTCGTATTCCGGAGAAGACGTGGGAACTGCAAATACGAATCTATTTAGATCGACTTGAGAACGGAACATTGGTCTGAAACCGAGAGCTGCACATGGTCATGAGGACATGGAAACAACGTCCTAAAAACCTCCAGTTTCAGATCTGATCTGATGAAATAAAGAGTAACGACAGCGAACACGTGGACAATGTTGTCTCCCTGACACCCCCACCCCCGCCCCATCCTATGTCCCTGAACTGTGAACTGGGCCAGCTCCTGCAAGTGATTGGCTGGGGCTCCTCCAGCTCCTGCTAAGTGATTGGCTGTGGCTCCACCATATCCTGCTAGGTGATTGGTTGTGGCTCCACAAGCTTTATCATTTCTCTTTTTTTTCAAGTGCTCGACTTCCCATATCTGTCTGAGTTATTGTCATCCATCCAGTGAAGCAGACCAGGCTCCTCTCCATCCTACCCTCTCCCTCTATTTCTCTTCTTCTCTACACTTCTCTCTTTCCTCCTCTCCTCCACTCCTCCACTCTTCTCCTCCTCTCCTCCACTCCCCCACTCCTCCACTCTTCTCCTCCTCTCCTCCACTCCCCCACTCCTCCACTCTTCTCCTCCTCTCCTCTACTTTAGCATAGTTCTGTATTCCAGTGGTCAAGACTCAAGCAACGTGTGTTTCTCAAGCACAGCGTGAAATGACCCCATCTCAGCTACCAGGCACAGGGAACGATAACAGCATGTCTGTTACCAAGGGCGACGGTTCCTCTCCCCCGCCCCCCGCCCCCCCGCCCCCGCCCTCATCTTCATTACCTCCAACGAGGTGAACAGATTGCAGACGAGGGGTTCGTTTGCTTCGTCTCTCTGCCGGGCACCCCTCGTTAAGCTCGTCTGAATGTCACCTTACAGCGAGCGTCGGCGGCCGGGGCTCGTGTCACCTCGGCGTGTTAGCAGGCTGGTGACGGGCTCGCCTGGCACCTCTCGCTCCTCTGCAGGAGAGCGGAGGTCAGGATCACCCCCGGGCAAGGCTGCATATAGAATCTGCTGAACCCCTCTAAAAGAACTCGTTCGGAAACGAGCACCTCCTTCATATCTGTCCTTCAGAAATTGAACATGTCTGGCACCATTTTTTGGGACCCTTTTTTTAATTATTCACGAGACAAGGAGAAGTTGAGGGCTAGGTTTAGACGATGGTTAATTATTAATTTTGTCGTCCCCCCCCCCCCCCCCCCCCCCCACTGCCCAGCACAATCTTTGACCAAGGTGTTAGCTCATACAAATCACGCTCTACGGATCTTTGTCTGCAGGAAATGTCCTTGGTCCAGCATGGCTGTGTGACCAGATCGTGTGTTTGTACGAGCTCCTGTGGAGAAATTGTTTCTACTGTAGATGAAGTTTGTGTGGAAGGTTCAACTCACCTCGTGCGCACACACGCGAACACACACACACTGACATACGCATGCACGTGTGTGCACCACCACACACACACACACAGATTCGGTGGTCCTGGTTCATTTCGTATCTGACTCTTTCAGGATCTGTGGTGTTAGTGTGTGTGCGTGCACGTGTGTGTGTGTGTGCGTGTGTGTGTGTGCATACAGACGGGGGGGAAATACACAACAGAAAAAGGAAGTTGGTTCACAAATGGCTGCTGTTGTACAATTCTCAACATCAAACCACAACTTCCCCTCTGCTAACATGAACCAATAGGGAGGTCCATCCTCCCCTCCACTGACACCAGCGTGCTGAAAGGAAGTGTGTGTGCGTGTGTGTGAGCATGAAACAGAATGGCATGCATGCAAGACCTGGTTTGAGTGAGTGTGTGTCTGTGCTTCTTTGTGTCTTACTGACTCTATAGAGAAGCGTCAAAGTCGTGTGGCCCGATGCCCGCAGATGTAGAAAGAACAGCTGTCTTTCTCTGTGTCTGTGTGGGTGAGTGTGTGTGCATGTGTGTGTGTGTGTGTGTGTGTGACACACAGAGAGGAACTAACTGACCCTGGGCTCTCTCACTGTCTCCATTATGTGCTCCAGGGTGTGTGTGGATGTGAAGCCCTCACTGTTCCTCTGGTCTGCCTGCAGCTGGTCCTGGACATAGACTCCTGCCCATCCCCCGTCACCCCCCCCCCCACACCACACACACACACACACACACACTGCCCTGGTGACACCCCATCCACACACACACACACAATGCCCTGGTGACCCCGCCCCCCCCTCACACACACACCTCCCTGGTGACACCCCCCCCCCCACACACACACACAGCCCTGCTGCGGAGGAAGAGACTCTCTCTTCCCTCGCTTCCTCTCTGCCCCTCCTATTGTGCCCCCACTCCTCAGCTGGTGACCCTGAAAGGATGGCACACACACACACTCACACACACGCACACACGCACTGAACAAGTTGTCCGCTCGTTCTTTAACTATAGTTATGGTTTGATCGACACTTTGGTGGATTTCCAAAACCCGAAATCACAAGCCCTCTGGCCAACCAACTAAGGGTGATAGGCAACAGCGGGAACTACTCAGCCCTCCCCAATCTCTCCTTACCCTCTCCTCTCTCCTCCACCTCCTCACCCTTCTCTTCCATGATACACGTTTATCTTGTTCCTTAACTTCCATCCTCCTGTGTGTGTGTGTGTGTGTGTGTGTGTGTGTGTGTGTGTGTGTGTGTGTGTGTGTGTGTGTGTCTAAACCGTTAAACAGCAGGGCAGGCCTAGCCAGGAGATGCAGGCAGACAGAAGCAGAAGCAGAACTGCATCCCAGGTTGATTAAAAGGAAATCAATGGTGGTGTTTTGAATGGTATAGTGATGAATAATGCAGATCTCCTGCGTGTGCGTGTCTCTTTAATAAGCCGGAGAGATGGCAGGAGGAGGACGGACTGTATATCAGGGCTGCTGTATTAAGTGCTCGTGCAACTCGAGATGCACCACCCCCCCCCCCCCCCCCCCCACTCCCCTCTCGGTCTGTCTGGCTGTCTGTTGGTCTGTCTGTCTTGTCTCTCTGCCTGTTTCTCTATCAAATCCAAAAATCGACATGTATTTGTATAGCAATGTCACAAAGGTCTTCACATATGCCCATAGAACTGCCCCTCAACCAACCAAAATCTGTCTATTTCCCTGTCTATTTCTCTCGTGGTGTGGTGTTAAGGAACAGGTAGGATAGAGGAGTTTCTGTGCTGTTTACTCTGAGAGGGTATAACTGGTTCGATTATAACATGCACACTGTGAACAAACTTCCCTCAGGAATTGGGATCAGGCTGTTATTTACATACTATGTTATGCAAATCCAACCACACCATTCGTAATACTATTCCAAGTCAACAAAGGATGTTCAGTTGCTCATCAACAAGCTTGGATATCAGTCTCGCTCCCCCTTCCTGCCGCTGGACATCCATCTCTGGATTCTGGTTCTAATGTTAAAGTAAATAAATGATGATAAATATCCCCAGGACAGGTTACTATCTGCTGAACATCCCTTCCTCCATCTCTCAATTCTCTCAACCCCTCTCTCTTCTCAGTTCCCTCTATCTCTCGCCTGTCTCTCTATCCCTCTTCCTTCTCCCTCCTCGTCCCTCCATCCTTCTCTTTTCTCCCTTCCCCTGTCTCTATTCGCTCTCCATACTTTTCTCCCTCCCTCTATCCATGCCTTTCCATCTCTCTCTCCTCCATCCCTCCATCCCTCCATCCCTCTCCTTCAGTCCCTGTCTATCCTTCCATCCTCCTGAGTTTGAGGGAGGATGAGTGTGAGGGAGGATGAGTGTGAGGGAGGATGAGTGTGAGGGAGGATGAGTGTGAGGGAGGATGAGTGCGAGGGACACTTCCCTCCAGAGGGGCTGAGCTGTCGTCCACCGTCGTCCATAGAGGACAGGTGACAATGGAGAGCACAAGCCGATAAGAGGCTTACAGGTCTGTCCCCCAGGCTCCCTGGAAGGGGGGGCTGGCCTGGGCCACCCGCCTCCCTCCCTCTGCTTCTCCTTTTCCTCCTTTTCTCTCACCCACCTCCCTCCATCTCTCTCCCATCTGAGCCTTACTCCCCCCCCCCCCCGAACCCTGCCCTCCATCCTGGTCTCCCTGGCAACCTGCCTGACTGCCTGGTTTCCAGTCGTGCAAAATGGCTCCTAACCAGCAAGAGCAGAGGAGATGCTGATGTTTCAGAGGAGGACGAACCCCCTTCGAAACCTGAGGAAAACATTGATCCGAGTTCATGAAGTTCCATCGACTTGGCATATCCACTATTTCTGTTAGGACACCGCGTGAATCAATGTAGCATTGTCCAGGCTAAATCAGAAAGTGGCCAGATGTCATTTTTCAGCCATTTATCTCACCGACGAATCGGAGTAAAACCTCTATTCAGCATCATGCGCCATGGAGGAGATCCATTCTGCTGTTAGACTGGCGAAAATGTGAAAAGTGTTTTTTTTCACACTGTCTCCTCATTCAGACCCTGGTTAGTCACAGAGACTCTCATTAACATGATGCGTTACGTAAAGATGCCTGGCTGGTAAAAAGGCTGGGTTGCCGTCTGCCTGTGACCGCTAGCTGTGGTTGCTGTTAGAAAATTGGTTGTCGCTTTGGTGTACTCAATCTACACTTAACCATCACAAATTTCCAAACATTTCACAGGCAGGGGGGGGGCCTCTGTGTTTGAGGGCCTCTGTGTTCGAGGGCCTCTGTGTTCGAGGGCCTCTGTGTTCGAGGGCCACACAGACTCTGAAGTCATAGCTGAATTGTGGAACAAAACACGATGGAATTCCTTCCCATTCAGACCCCATGCTCATTACGCAGTCCCTATCCAGAGCAACATACCATACAGGGGGATTTGAACCTGCAAGCTCATGATCTGCAGTTTAATGTTCTACCTCTGAGCTACATTCACAAGGCAGGGTACATGGTATTTAGCAAAGTAAGACACACACTAAAAAGGGAGAATTTATTCTCCTGACCCTCTCCAATCCTCTTCTCACCTCCCTCTCCTACCCCCTCCCCTTCTCTCTCGCCTCCTTCTCTACACCTCCTTCTCTCCACCTCCCCTCTCCTCCTCCTCTCTTCTCCTCCTCCAGTTGAAGGATATGTGCCACCCCAGAGTGACAGAGTTTCTCATGTTTAAACACAGCTCCCAACACTCCAGGTTTTTTTAGCTCTGTGCTATGATGTTAGGATGAGTCTCAGCCAGGACAAATATAGACATCGCTTGGAACACCAATGACCAGCTCTCATTCTCTCCATTTAGGTCGAAACAACATATTTATACATCTGTGGATGTTATTATATAAAC
>CM059310.1:7235000-7272500 GCA_030340665.1 Neosalanx taihuensis
GCTTCCCAGCTTTACATTTGGTTTCCTCGTCTGCCTTTTTCACCTCGCGCTAATTGATCGCTCCTCTCGGGAGGAGCAACCCCCCCCCCCCCCCTCTCCTCGAACCCTGTTAATCTGCTCGTGCATGTCTAAAAAGGGCCTTGCAGAGTCACCGTGTTCCCTGACACTGTGTTTGCTTCCATTGTTAAAGGGAAGGCTGGGGCATTCATGTTTGCCGCGCGCAGCTACAGTACAGCCCGGGCCTACAGCTGTATGGAAATAAGAGAGCACGAGCTGCACATGGCACGCGGACGCCACCGTCCAATCAGCAGCGTTCCTGCATCCTTCCCCAGGCAGCAACAACATTACACATTCCTGATCGGCTGCGCGCGGAACAAAGGATGGTATATTTTTGCATAGGCCACCATCAGAGCGAGCTCTTTCAGTCAATATCTAACACTCACATTCCACAGATTTAAACAACTAGTCTATAATTACTATGAACGACGATGATACTGATGATGTAATGTATCTGATATAGGCTTATCAAAATAGGTCTATTCCTGCTATTTCCCCCTGTAGACTGCAGTAGACAGTCCAGCCAACATCACACATCCTTGGTTCATATTGCCCACTTTTTACTTGTATAAGTATGGGCCTAATGTTTAACAGCCATGACGATGTTGTTTAAGAATATATAGGCGTTCTACTTATAGCCTATCTAATGCAGAATCGAAATCCAGGTTAAAGTTCTCATGAATTGTTAGTTGCATGTTAAAACTATGTCAGCGTACACGGACATTGTTTTCCGAACAATATTTTTCATCCAGAAACCTTTCAGTGTATTAATAGGATTAGGTAAAGGTCTGTGCCTATATGGGCTTAAGCTCCGGCGCGCCAAAGTTTATGTTTTCTTTATGCACTGGAGCAGTGACTGCGTGTTCCGTTGGTTAAAGCGCCACATTTGTGATTAGATTTAATTATGCCGCGGGTGAATTGTGCGTCTGAGCTTCCAGTAATGGGCTAAGTCAGAGAGGTCACCTTAAAGAATGGGACCCCGAATTCTACTCTCCAGCTTTATGCAAATCAGGGTCACAAAGGTCAGGGCGGGCGCGTGGCTTGTGCCTCTAAAGGCACACGCTTCAAACTTCCAATTCCAACAAAGAAGGAGAGTAAAAGAATGGGGAGGATCCCCCCCACCACCCCCACCTCTATACCCCAACACATTCAAACACGCCCTCACCCATCCTGCACCGCCATCCCTCTCGCGCTTCCTTTTTTGTCTCTATCCCCAAAGGAAAAGAGAAATCCAATAACAATCAACGCTCCCTCGAGGCAACAGACCGGTTGGGAGACACCGTGCAACCAACGGCTGGGAGACTTGAGTGGGGATGGGACAATGTGTGCGTGTTTGCATGAGTGTTTGTGTGTGTATAGAGAGAGAGACAGAGAGAGAGAGAGAGAGAGAGAGACAGAGAGAGAGAGGGGGGGAGAGAGGGAGAGGGAGAGACAGAGAGAGAGAGAGAGAGAGAGAGAGAGAGAGAGAGAGAGAGAGAGCGCGACAGCGCACATGAGCTTCTTGAGCTTAAACATTTCTACTACAAGGCTGTGTTGAAAGTGTGGTCATGCCTGAGTCAAAAGCATTAACATTCATAATGACATTACACCTTGGACCTCGTGCACATAACATTACTTATACAATTAGGCCTATACATATCTAAATGAAATTATTGTCTATCAAATAAAAGTCTAGGTTGACTATAAACTACCAAAAAAGGCTGTTGATTGAAGTCAGATGTCATGTTATGTTATTCATCGAGGGACGACATTCAAGTAACCTTACAAGTCTTCCAGAAATATGTTTAAGTTGCTGAATTTGACCGTTAGGTTCACTTTATTGATTTCAACCGTTGTTGTTTCCAATGGGCCTGTACTCCATCATGCTGCCGGGGACGGGTGGAGAGGGGGAGGAGAGGGGGAGGAGGAAGAAGTGCCAGATTGTGGACGTATGATGAAAATGGTTGATTTCGCTGACAATAACATGACAGACTGCTTCTATTGTCAAGATGAGACTATACTCACTCCGGTGGAGTCTGGGTAACCAGGGACGGGAGCTTTAAAAAAAATATGTTTAAACCCAGACTGCGTCTGTAAATGTTCTTATTCTCATCCTTATTTTTTTCACGAGCTCATCTCTTTAGAAAAGAAAAACTCGTGTTTGTAAGCGGAACTCGTAATGGTTACATTGGAAAGCCTGTGTTGTCCGTAACAACATAACCTCTGGTTGAATCAACCAATTTATTATTATAAGTGCAAAATCGCCATGGTACATGGTCTAGATACACTTTACAATAAAATCAGGTACAAAAAAACAAAAACAAAATAACATACAGTAAAACAATATTAAAACACCACAGTAAAATTATAAAACAGTTAAGAATTATTTAAAACCAAAATGTTGACTAAAAAGGTACGTTTTAAGACGAAACATAAAAATATCAATGGAGCTTCTTTGATAACTCGTGGAAGGCCATTCCACAAAAAAAAACAGCACGGTAGGCAAAGGCCCTGCCACCAGCTGACTTTTTGGTTGACGGGATTGTGGTGCTGTGCTCTGCCTCTTTACCTCAAAACGGGACATAAGTCTGCCCCCCCCCCCCCCCTTTCCTCTTCTCCCTAGACAGAGGCACTCTGGCCCTCATTTTCATTCCACCCTTTTGATGAATGGACGGGGCGGCTGCGGCACGTGCGCGTTGAATAGAGTCTCAGAGGACACACGCGGGATAAAAAGCGGGATAAGTGTGGTACAGCGCTGCGCGATCTGCATAATGGCAAGGCACCGTCAAGGACGGGGCAAGTGGTCGGCGTTTGGGGGCCACTGGGAGGGAGGGGGAGGGGGAAGAGGGGGGGGCGAAGAGGGGAGACATCTGCCACTGCAGCTCCTCCTCAGAGACTCCCGGGTGTATCATGTTGCCCGGGGTCCCCTTTCTATTGAAGGGCTGGACCTGCTGCCATCTGCGTCCTAACTGACGCACAATGACCCGCTCGATGCCTATATAAACCACGGCAGCAGGAGGAGAGCCCCAGTGTGGAGAAGTATACCGCCTGGAACGCGTATCACGCACGACTCTTTCCGATCTCTGGCCTTGTAAGACAAACAGAGACTGAAAAACAAAAACAAAACACCTCTCCTGCTCCAAAGGCAGACACAATGCCAAAGGGTTTCCTTGTCAAACGCTCTAAAAAGACGGGTCCTGTGTCATACAGGATGCGGGAGGAGGAGGAAGACTTGGCGCTGGTCGCTGCTGACATCTCACCTCCACATCCCGTCTATGCGTCTCCCTCGGTGTGTTACGATAACTTTTTCATCCGATTCCCGGTTATGGGTCTTTTTGGGGGGGTTCCAGAATCCCTGTGCGCGCCGTCCCTGAGCCCGGCGCGTCCGGACAGCGAAGGATACCCCTGCCCTGCCACAGGAGAACCTCAGCGGATCTCAAGCAGCTCCGCGTCCCCAGCGCCAGCGGAGACGTTCCCGGAGCCAGATCTGGGAAGCTTCGGGATCCACGGCTCACCGGAGATGGCTTTCCATCCGGAGATGACCACCAAGTTTGACTCCTCATCCAAATCTGCCTCGGTAAAGCGACCAGGTTCCTCCAAACCCAAATCTCACCAGCACAGCAGTAAAAAAAAACGTAAAACCTCCAGTCAATCTAACCCAGAGAAGAAAGCCAGTGTCCGGGATGAAGTGACCACATCTCCCGTCTTAGGTCTGCGGATAACAGAGAAGGTGGAGGATGAGGTGAAGCAGCGCTCCAACACCGGCAGTCCGTTCGGAGAGTTCGTCTGTCAGCTTTGCAAGGAGCGCTACGCGGATCCTCTGACCCTGGCCCATCACAGGTGCTCCCGCATCGTTAGAGTCGAATATCGGTGCGACGAGTGCGACAAAGTGTTCAGCTGCCCCGCTAACCTGGCATCGCACAGGCGCTGGCACAAGCCGAGAGGAGCCCCGATTGAGGTTCCCTCGCCAAAGGAGGAGAGCGGACCATCTACACCGACCACCGGGAGAGACACGAGACCGCCTTCCCCGCAGACCTCTGATTCAAGCTTTGAAGAAGACATGTTCAGCTGCCCCCAGTGCTCAAAGAAATTCCGTCGTCAAGCCTACCTGAGGAAACACCTGGCTTTGCACACCCGGAAAGCTGCTTGTAATCCTCCCAGCCACACCGGACTCACAGAACACCCGAGCACCGCCCCTGACCCCACCGCGCCCCCAGTGGAGACGCCGGAGACCTCCACCCTTCCCCCGGAGAAAGGGACCAGGGTGGCCGGGGAGGTGTTCCCGTGTCGGTTTTGTGATCATACCTTTTTCTCCTCCCCTGGCCTTACTAGACACATCAACAGATATCACCCCACCGAGAGCAGACAGGTGATTGTCCTGTCCCAAATCTAGCTGTTCACAAAGGGAATCAGGTTGTGTTTCTATTGTCTGGAAAGTGTTTAGTTCAGGAAAAGTATATTTATCTACCAATAATTTATTTTAAATGTATTATTTAAATGTATTTATTTATGTATTTATTTATGTATTTATTTACGTATTTATTTAATAACGAACGTTTTTATTTATTTATTTGTACCCTATTTGTTGAAATTTATGCTCTTAAGTTAAAGTTGCTTTTGACTGCGTAAAACCAAAATAAGATTTACGCATAACCTATATGTCTGGAAGCACATT
Source organism: Neosalanx taihuensis (assembly GCA_030340665.1). NCBI lineage: Eukaryota > Metazoa > Chordata > Actinopteri > Osmeriformes > Salangidae > Neosalanx > Neosalanx taihuensis. Next base: position 7,239,712 of record CM059310.1, read on the forward strand.
ATCATCCAAATGTATTCTCACAAAATAAAGAAAATGCAATCCCATTGTTGAAAATTGTGTTCATTGTAGAAGCATGTCATATTCACTATAAATTTGTTTTAGGCTATCTTCATATTCCGAGCAAATATTCAGATTTTTTTTTAAATCAACAAAACATTTAGACCTACTTGCTGATCCATCTGTCGATCTGTCCAGACGGACGGACATATATATATATACGTGGAGGCGACAACTGTTTTTGTGCAACTTTTGTAACGATGCAAATATATATATAGCTACAGATATATAGTTTAATATCTGTATTATGTCAACTTGGTCTTGGCAGCCGAGCCGTGCATTCCATGCACGAGATGAGAATTTTCTTACATTTAAATTAATCTGACTGTTGGTTGCTTCAGTTAGGATTTTGAAACCTGATTTAGAGTGATTTTAATTTTGATGTCTAACTACCTACTGCTATATTATCAACGTTTTTGGGGCCAAAGTTGTATATTTTTATACATGCAGTTGTCTTACTTTAAATGTCGGCTAAAACAGTTTTTAGCATTGTCACTTTGTAGTTGGACCAAGTGTAGGCCTATTCGGTTATTATAGATTGGTTTTCATTGGATTTTGTTGCAGCTCTCGGATTATTTAGTCTAATTTGTAACTTTTTGTCGTCATTGTGCAAGATGGAAGACCCAACAACATCCCAAGAATGCAAGCTGACTGTGCCCTTTCAAACAGGTGAAACCGATCACAGGCTTGGCCTACACTGCCGTGTTACACAACACAATGATTTGCGTTTCTATATTCGCTGTGAACATCACTTTTGCTTGATGCAGGTCAAGTTGAAAACCCATCAAGTGAAGACAGGCGCAGATCCAAAAGTTTGCGTACCGATCTTGAGATTCCGGATAGCGATGCGTTAAAGGGGCGTATTAAACCAGGTAGGATATACTCCATAGAATAGAGGGACGTCTAACGTGTTATATAATCATCATATACCGTATACAACATCAGCAGATATATCATTATCATTGGTGTGTGTTTAACGATCATTTCTGTATAAGGACGTTCAGACCTGAATCGTAAGCCGCGGACTAGGCGCAAATCCGGTAGCCGCTGCAGGTCCATGCTAGGCAGGGTCCAAGCATGGCTCAGGGAGTTGCTACATATCATCAGCATCTTCACGGGGTACTACGACCGGTTCATCGTGTTGGTGGTGTGGATCAACACGGTCGTCCTGGTGGCACAGACGTTCGAGAGCGTGAACGTGAGGGGAGGCAGGTCACGGTCACGTGGAGGGTCAAGGGGGAGGGGGGCGTTGTTCAGGTGTGTTCATATAGTCCTATTGTGTTGTTTTCTTCAACCACAGGATATTTCATCTCTGCCTTGGATGCAGTTTTAATGGCAATTTACCTGATGGAGTGGCTGTTGAATACCCTAGTCTTGGGTCGTGTCTACTACAAAAGCCTAGCCAACGTACTGGGTGAGATAGTGTTTATGACTTGTGAGAGATGCTTCCAGTAACAGAGAAGTTACCTAAGGGTAACTAGGCGACTACTTAGGGTGAAGTAATAGGGTTTCACAGCAGTACCACAGATGATGATGAGCCTGTTCCTCTTCTGTGTATGGAATAGTTCTCTTAGTTCCAAGCATGCTTTCATGAGCTGAACATTAACCATGTGACCGTGTCGGTCGCCCTCAGACGTTTTCATCTTTTTCTCGAGCCTGATCGACTTCCTGCTGCCTGTGATGGAGGTGAGGGGGGGTCAGGCCTCGACCATGTTCCGTATTCTGAAGATATTCAAAGGCGCACGGAACCTCCGAGTGTTCCGAGTGCTGCGCAACCTCCGGTAGGACGAAGTGTTCCATCCCGGTTACATGACCCTGCTGTCCACACGCTGTTAGAACTAGACACTTCAGATCCATGATCTTCTTCTATTACTTCTTCTACTTGCACTCTTTAATGTCACTTTGGTTGAAAGCCTTTGGTGAATAAATACAAACGTGCTGTTAAACGTTACATTCCTGGATTCTGGAATTTCCAAATCACAGAAGTTGTGTAGCGTGTCCTGTGTAGACAGACTTTCTTTCCTGTGTTTAAATACGAATCTGTCATCAAAGTCAATAAGAAGCTTCCCTCCCTCTACCCTTAATGCCCTGGCCAGCTTCTTCAACAACCTCCAGTGCATCGTGAACACGTGCCTCAAGTCCATTCAGTCCACGGGCGCCATCCTCCTCCTCATGTTCACCTGCCTTTCCATGTTCGCCGTCGTCTTCCGGGAGATGTTCTCCAAGTCGGACCCAGAGCGCTTCGGCTCGATGTTCCGCACCGTCTACACTCTGTTCCAGCTGCTGACACTGGACGACTGGTCGTTCATCTACACCACCAGCAGGGACAACGGTAGGACAGGTGACATCGCAGCGACAGGGTATTCTTGGTAGGTGTGTGTGATGTCACTTCCTGCAGAGAGAGGATCCCATCCGTCGTGATAAATGACGCGAGTGTTCATTGGTTGATGGGATGATGATGCTTATCCACTGCAGGTGCACCTCACATCATCTACTTCCTGGTGTTGTACATAGTAGTGGAATACTTCATTTTCCTCAAGTGAGTACGACAGAAATGCTAGATCTATCACACTGTCGTGTCAGTGTGCCGCGAGATGATGACAAAAAATAATCCGACTTCCTGTCCTGCAGCCTCTTCATTGCTGTCCTGGTTGACAACTTCCAACAGACGATCAAGAAACGAATGGCGTCAAGGGTCCAGAAGGTATTGTGTGATTTGAAAAATATTCAAACTTTCAGCTCAACTCCCATGGCGAACGTCACCCTGAACATGTCCCCTTTCTAATCTGCACCATAGTACCAGGACGTTTTTGAGAGTGAGATGCAGGACATCACGAAACTAGGTTTGTTTTAACATCCGACTCGTGAAGGGTAGAACAAACATTCAACATTGCATTCGTTCAAAAGATGCTTTGATCCAAATCAACATAGAAATAGACCATGTAGACCAGTGGGCCTGCACCATGGTCCTCAGGGCCCACTGTCCTGAATGTTTTAAATGTTTGCAGATCAGACCTCTGAGTCGCAGAGCGATGTTCAGTTCTACGAGAAAGCGTTAGGTAGCACCTACAGTAACAACGAGTATGGACAGAGGTATGGGACATTTCTACTACAAATCCGTACATGCTCTCACTCCTCCTGATTGCCGGTGTTCTGTGTTATATTAGATACATGTGTAGTCAAAGTGCTGCTGTGTGTTCTGGGCCTTGCAGGGAGAAGAAGTCCATCATCAGGTATCTGAATCTGCTAGCAGCCATAGACCAGCATCAACACACCTTCCGTTCTCAGACCAGCACCCTGGAACGCCTTACTGACACTGTCTTTGAGGTGAGAGAATTGGGGTCCCACCCAAGGAGGCTGGGAGGTTTGGGGGGGCAGGGTGCTTGGGGAGGCCGGGTGGCCTAGCAGGCTGGGGATTTGGCATGACATGGCCTGATCCCCTCTCTACTCACCTATTGAGGATAACCACCTACCTAACCTGTATTTGTATTGTCTTTGACTTCTAGGCATCAGAGGAAAATCTGCATACCGACTAATTTAATTATTGGCTGATAAATACCATCCAGTTTCTCCCATCACAGACAGTGGTGGGAGCCATTCAGTTTTCACATAATTGCTAATAACAATAAAAAACTAAACTTGAAAGCTTAGAAAAGTGTACAGGTTTATTACATAATGGGCTCATGTTAAGGTTCTCTTTATCAAACGTTACTATATACTAGATTCTATACTAGTTTTTTTTTTCTCCTTTTTTAAAAATGTTCCAGGAAATAGTGACTGTGTAAACATGAATGACACCACAAAATCAATGTATTTTTTTGTTGTTACAGATCCCTAATGATTCACAAAAATGTACAATTAATAGTATCATTAAATTAACTGACACTCACATGGTGTCGTGTGTTAGTTTACATTCAAGTTTTAAAAAAGGACGGACAACTGTACAAGTATCCAAATTTACATTCTTATAACAGTTCACCATGGCTTAGTTCTGTACTAATCTCCGCACATCTTAATTTGATATACAGAAATGCAATACCACATAAAAAATCATTTTTATAAAACAAGTTTCAGTATGTACATGTACTACAGGGTACAAGCAAAGTTCTTTTAAAGATAGTTTTCTGTCTGTGTTTCTCATTGTGCGTTGAAAACCAACGAGGCTTTAGTTGCCAACGGTCATCATCATTTCGTTTTACAAAACATTAAAGAGAAGGTGATGTTGACCCATACGAGCACGAACGAACACATCACTGGAGAGTGGCTGCTGAATGCAGAGACTAAGGTGGTAATGAGATAATGGGAGTCTTACGTCAGACTTGTTGCAGATACGACCTGGTCGAACACTGACGATAAGATATCTACGTTGTTTCTACCGGTGGAAATGTCAATGGCAAAAGTGGAGATGGTGAGTGAAGTCAAACTGGAGGATTCAGAGACTGGATGCTGAGACCATGGAACAGTTTTCGGTTAAAATCTGCCACAAGAGGACAAAGTAAGCCACTAGAGAGGTTCTCTCTGTGACAGAAGTCTGTTCCTGTGTGTCCAGGGAGAATCAGAACACTCTTCTGTCTGAAGGACCAGGAGGGGCGGGGGAGGGAGGAATCAGGGGTCAGGGTCTCTACCACTTGCCCCTCTTGCTCCAGTCCTTGGGGGTGAAGTGAAGGCATTTGGGGTCGATGCGTAGGTGGCGCTTCTGCATGGCTCTTTCATGGCCCTCCACGATGTCCTCTGAGAGCGTCAGGATGTACTGACCCTGGGGAGACCAGCCAGGCAGAAAGACCGTAAATCATCATCATCATGTTTCCATTTAGAAAGTTATTTTTACTCCAGCCAGGGTCCAGCCAGGTTTACCTTGTAGTAGTTGATGAGGTTAAGGTACTGGAGAGTGGATATGACATCTTCCTTCTTCACACTGGTGATCTCACTGATTTCACTGGAGGTAAACAGCAATAACAACAAGGAATTACTCAATCTTGATTACATAAAAATGCGTTTTAGTCCCAGAGGGGGTGGTGGTCTGGGCAGAGCTAGTCCCAGAGAGGATGGTGGTCTGGGCAGAGCTAGTCCCAGAGGGGGTGGTGGTCTGGGCAGAGCTAGTCCCAGAGGGGGTGGTGGTCTGGGCAGAGCTAGTCCTAGAGGGGGTGGGGGTCTGGGCAGAGGTAGTCCCAGAGGGGGTGGTGGTCTGGGCAGAGCTAGTTCCAGAGGGGGTGGTGGTCTAGGGGACCTACTTGATGGTGATCTGGGGCCTCTCTCCGTTGTCTGGCTTCAGGTCCATGAGGATCTCCAGGATGGTCTGGGACCAGTATGAGCGGTAGGAGAGAAGCCCCAGGTCAGACAGAGGCTTCTCAGGCGTGCCGGTCTTGCCCTCCACCTTGGACAGCTCGTAACCTGGCAACAAAACAAGCACAGGCAGTTACAGCGAGGCGTCTGGTTGGTGGGGACGCTCCGCTGCGGAGGCTGGCGTTGCCAGGCTGACTTACTGAACTCGATGAGCAGCTTTCCGTAGCCTCTCCGCTGGTAGGGTGGCAGCGTGAGGATGCAAGCCACGTTGTAATCTTCCGTCGACTCTTTCTCCTGCAGACAGAAACAGGAGAGTCACATGACTTCATGGAGGAGGCTCTGACTGCAGGTCAAGAGTTCTCTGGTTCAAATACCCCTCTGGATCAAAGCATCAGCTAATTTTCATTTATTCATTTAGCAGACATTCTTATCCAAAGCGACTTACAGCAAGTACAGGGACATTCCCCCTGAGGCAAGTAGGGTGAAGTGCCTTGCCCAAGGACACATCATCATGTAGCCACAGCCAGGAATCAAACTCACAACCTTCCGATCATGAGCGCAACGCCTTCACCGCTGAGCCACGACTCCCTGACTAAATGTCCCTGTCTAGCGTGGTCCAAGCTGGAGTACCTTAGAGAAGTAGCCCACTATGTGGAAGCCTTTGGAGTCGTATTCTGTCATGACGTAGAACAGGAAGGGGTCTGTGTCGTAGTACAGGGTCTTGTGATCTAGGAAGCATTTGGCCAGTAAACACAAGTTCTGGGAGTAGGTCTGAAACACAGCAGGGGAGAGAGAGGTCACAAACAGCACAAAAACTAAGTGAACAAAATGAATACAAACGTGAAAAAAAAGGAATATAAAAAGCATATGTACTTTGTTTTTCCTGCCGTCAATCTCGAAAAAAGAGATGGTTCCTTTGCGGTAGATCTCATTTCCTGGAGGGTGTCGAAGGTTGCACTTTGTCTGGAACAGAGAGACACAACAGGAGGGTTCATGAGGAGGAGAAGGGAGGGAGGAGCAGGGACAGAGCTCAGGCTGGCTCAGAGTCTCACCAGGTGCCTCTGCAGACATTTGAGGCTCTTGAGGTACTTGAGGCAGAACTCGCAGAGGTAGAGGATGGGCAGGGTGGTCAGCTCCTGGGGGTAGGGCGAGAAGTACCAGGGCTTGAGCCGGTGGCGGCCCAGCTCGATGCAGTCGATGTTCTTCATCCTGGTGACAATGTCGTCGTGGCTCCGGTCCGACACCAGGCTGCCGGTCATGCGCGGGGCGCTGGGGATGCCGTCTGAGCTGTCCTGGGAGTCCTGATGAAACAGCAGCACATCAACACAACCGCTTCACAACACCAGCCCCGGTTACTTAAGTAATACAACAGGCCTGGTAACCTAGGAACAAGACAACCCTGGTAACCTAGTGAATGTTCTAATACTGTCGTTGATACGATGGTAGTTGGTTCCAAAATACACATTTCAAACTACCAAGAGGAATTACATAACTATTATTATTAATCTGAATGCAAGACCACATGAGACAACAAGAATATGGCCCCATATGCCCCCCACTCCTTCTCCCTCCCTCCTCCCTCCTCTACTGGACCCTGGGCAGGGCAGACACACAGCAACACAGGCAATGAGGAGGAAATGGGACGGACCTCTCCAGGTGGCAGATAGACATTGGCACATCGAGGGTTGTTATACTGGAAAACCTTTATTATCTAGCAGAAAGACACAAAAACAAAAGTGGATGAAGGATTTTTGGATAGTGATTTACTCAGGGGGAAGGAAAATATGATAATTGTTTACATTGTTTATGACTGTATTATTACTGCTAACACAGGGTCAGGGACATACAGGGTTAGAGATCAGAGGGTTGGTTAAACTGACCCTTTTAAAATTTAAAAGATGAAGATGCAATCACTAAAACCCCCCAAACATGTGAAAGATGAAGCAGGATTGTGGGCTAGGGTGAGCCGGCTGTGTACCTCATCAGTTCCCCCACAGTTGGCCTTCCTCTTCCTGCCTGGCTGGGAGGGGATGAGCCGCCTGGCTGTGCCGTTCTGGGGGTGAGGAGACACGAGACACAGAAGATCAACTGCAGCTGCAACACCGACCAGGTTAGACAACGTTAGAGGCTGAGGAGTCGCCCTTCTGCGTTACCGTGGTTACCGTGGTGAGCGAGGTGAGCTGCTCGTGGTCGTCGCGGGCCTTGGTGCTGAAGGTGTTGGCGTCCCTGACCACCGGGTACACCGACGCCTGGCTGGCCTCCGCTGACCCCGGCAGGCACGCCACCGACGTCACCGGGGACGGCTGCGTCGTCAAGGAGACGGAGTCTGTTTTCCTCTTCTGTTGGGAGAGACGTGTCGGGACAGAGGTGAGAGGGGAGGGGGGGCCAGCTACTGTGTTAACACTGGCTTCACAGCTTAACGCCGTCACGTCAACAAGCATTTGAAATCCCCATCTTCTGGCAGCCTTACTGACGCACTACACAACCATCAGCTATAGTTCAGGCTTGGCCTGCCCCCCACCCCATATGAAACTGGACTGAGGAAGCTGGTAGTGGTGGCAGTGTGTGCGGTGTGGGTCAAATCGCTGTACCGGTGTGGGGAGGGTTTTGCCTCTGGAGGGAGCTGTCGCAGGCTGAAGGTTGAGATCTAGACTCTTCCTCTGAATTAGAACAGAAAGGAAGAGAAAAAACGGGGGGAGGGGAGGCGGGGGGGTTAACTGACATTCATGTGAAAACCTTCAGGAGCGCAGGGAGACTGTTCAATGAATACAGTCCAATACAGATCCAATGTCACTGTACCAATTCTATACAAATGTTACTTAGATGGCCGTGATTGGAATTAAAACAAAATATACAGGTAGTACTCATTTCTCTCATCACAGAGGCAAGACCAGAGAAACATGCTCTCGTCAAAAACCTCAAATTCGAGCCACTGGACACAACACAGCTCGCTGCATTCCCCAATAAGCCCCACACCAGCACCCACATGAACCCGATCGTCATTATTATTATTAAGGAAAAAACAGGGATTCAAACATTCTGATTAGCAAACATCAGGAAGCAATGCCCCAAGGAGAGGGCATAAAACACTGCTGCCAAACCTGAGTTTGTTGTTGCAACCCTGGGAAGTCTGGTAGAGAGGTCTTGGTTGGCAGTGGCTTCTGCTGGGGCTGGGGCTGGGGGGGCCTGCCGGGGGGATGTTGAGGGGCAGCTCCCGCTGCTCTTACCACTTCTCTCTCCGGGGAGCTGGGTCGCGACCCCGGGAGCCCGTTCTTGGTGGGCGTTTTAGCCTCCTTCCTGGGGAACTGGAGCTTCTTCATGTCCAGCCGGTCTGGTGTGACCCACTCATCCAACCGCTTGTTGACTTCATGAACACAAGCAGACAGACAACGCACATGCACACAGTCACGTTGGCATCACAGAGCTGTGAAGCCTTCTGAGGGGCAATGTTGCAGGTGGACAAGATGACAGTGTTTGTAGCTTGCAGACTCAACACGTGGGTCATACTCACAGTCAATATAATGTACATAGTAGAGCTTTCTCCCTGGTATCTCTTTCACACTGAGAATTTCTGCCAAGGCTGTAAAGACAACAAATATTTGCTGTTAACTTGTAACGCTTTAAGATGAGATCAGATAAATCAGGACAGAAACAGGGGGAAAATACTGTAGCGTTTAACATGTATTAATGTATTGCATGTAGCCTTTGCTAACGTTTCATCGCTAGCTTAGTCTTGCTTAGCTTCTATTAGTCATCTTATTTAACATATTTATTAAGCAACTAACATAACGTTGTCTAGATAACAGTATATGTCGTATGGAAGACATGGCAAATATGTCAAAGTGACAAGAGCCATTGACAAAAACGGCTGAATATCTTTGTTTAGCATCCCTGATGCTTTTGTTTACAATCTGTCAGCGGCATTCGGCCATGACAGTTCTTACTATGCAGCTAAGCTAACCCGCTAGCCTAGCATGCTAGCGCTATCGGCATCTACTCACGCCACTCGTCTTCATTTTCCTGATTTTTTCGGAGAACGGGAAGTCGACAGCCCTCGACAACATCAACCTGTCGAATGAGATGGTATTGAATATATGAAAAATTAACACATTTGGATCCATAACGACACAGAAGCGTTAAATATTGGACTCGAAACGCTGGTTCTTTAGAGTACTCACCGACGTATCCGCCATTTTGGTCATCTGTGTGAAGCGCGAGCAGCCGTGCAGCAGCAAGGTGTTATGGGAAGGATCGAGTGGCCTACTGGCGAACAGTGTTTAATTTGCTGTTCACTGGCAAATCTTGACATGAAACAGGCCAGATTTTGGGGTTTAGGTTTAATTTCGGATTTATTTAGATACACACACGGTCATACTTCTTAATTGAATTGACAGTCTATTTTTCTTGGTATTCTTTGCAACAATATTTAATTGTTTACAGGCAGTGCAAAGGCCCAGATAGGAGGCACAGTCACAGGAATTGACCCCTTTTGTTCATTCGCCATCATCATAACCACTATATCAAACCACATCCTGTCAACCTAGTACACCTTATTCCAAAATAATGAAAAAAAATCTGACTAACAAAAAATATATGACAGTTATAAACCTAGTTAGGGTTGTAGTCTAATCTGAAGTAGTGAGGATACTATTAATCCATCAAGCCCCCTCCCCATTCTGTCCCCCACCAGTTCATGTGGATATTACTGCCCATTTCACAGTAAACCGAACAGCCTTATAAGTCTATTGGCATATTGAGTATCTTACGAATCTTATGTTAGTAGAACGTAAGCCATGATCATCTTTGTAGTAATGCCTAAAGGGCATCATGACCACCAGTCAGTTTGTAAAACAGTTCCTGGTTCAAGGCACCGGTCTGTTCTTTGCCACGTGTGCACATGAAGATGTAGCCTCCGATGTACTCATGCACGATCCTGCAGTTAGCGCTCACACAGCTAAAAGCTATGTTCACGTTGCCATTAAACTCGATGGCCACCTGGAAAAATCAGTAATAGTTAGAATCGAAATACATAGGCACAAATATACAGGCATTTCATTCAATCATCTGGGAGGTTTTTTTTCCATGTTTGCCTTGAGGGTTAGGTTAGTTGAAGGGCAGTTCTGTGGTATATGTGAAGCCCACTTTGACATTGCTTGTAAGATAGGACTATACTACTACAATTTGATTGATTGATCACAAAGTACACTACAAAGCTTACTCATTAGGAATAATGACAATGAAAACATACAGGAATACCAGACAGCTGGATACCTGCTTTGTGTCCCAATTGACGTTCCACTGTCTCATGCTGTTGTACCTCCAGGTCTTCAGCACGTTTCCGGAGGTCAGATCCATACGCATCAGTCGGTTACTGGCCACACCAAGGACCTCGTCTTTACAGCTTCCTTTAAACCTGATTTCCCCCCAGAACACCAACAAAAATAGGATGGGATGTCTTGAATGGGCTTCACTGACATGCACCTTTCACATCACAGGTGCTTACCTGACCACGAAATAGGAGATCCCAAAACCAGGCAGTGCCTGCCAGATCTGGATAAACCTGAGCAGAGCGTCGGTCAGGGAGAGATGAGCCACGTTCTGGTACGCCTCCAGGATCCGAGGGGTTAACTGTTGGCAAGGAGACAGAGTTTAAGTTGTTTGACCTTATGCTGCACAATACCCTTGAACACTGTCGTACTGACATTATTATATTATATGTTTCACTCCTGCCTGGTAAGTGGAGACTTTTCCTTGACTGTCAACACAAAAATCCAGTTAGAAGTATGTCCTGCTGATCCCTGATTTTCTGCTGGACCTTCTGCTTGCACTTTCTGTACAACACTCTGGATAAAGCTGCTAAAGGAATAACTGAATGTCAGTTCACCTGTTTGGTCTTTTTGCGGTAGCGTGGAGAGACCAGGCCGTGTGCGTTGATGCCGTCACCCGTCTGAGCTGTACCGGGGCCCGGGGCGGTCCGCTGCATGGCGAGGAAGGACCGGATGTTCTGCACCTCGCTGGCAAAAGATCCATCCGCTAACGTCTTCCCTTTGGAAGCCAGACGACAGGCTGCTGTCCACCTGCTGTACTGCAGCTCCTGCAGGGGAGATTTACATTTGAGTCATTTAGCAGACGCTCTTATCCAGAGCGAATTACAGCAATTACAGGGACATTCTCCGTGAGACAAGTAGGGTGAAGTGCCTTGCCCAAGGACACAATGTCAATGTTGGCACAGCCGGGATTCGGACCCGGTACCTTAGATCACATGGCTACAACGGCAATGCAGATGACTCATTCGTTTTATGACGCATAAGGGTGCAGTGGCGTTTCTAGGTATCAGTAGTGTTTCTTAACAGGTGTGGTGTTTCGGGGTTGTAGTGGTGTTTTGTTTCTCCTTACGTTTTCACAGCGCAGGATGACCTCGCTCATGCCCTCCGGTCCTGGGATCAGGAGCTTGATGGAGAACCTTTGGCTGGCGACACACACGTCTGAGATGACCTCACATCCTGGAACAGTATCAGTCACTTACTTTGCACTTATCTCTTAATGCAGTGGTCTCCAACCCTGGTCCTCAGGACCCACTGTCCTAACATGCAGTGGGCCCTGAGGACCAGGGTTAGCACACCACTGTGCTAATGTGTATGAAACACATCAACATACAGATGCATCAAGTGGTATATAACAGATATGATATGACTTTATAACCTTTCAGTGGTTGAAGGCAAATAAAGTGCCGATTTAACTAAAACAGGACTTTATTCAGATAACAGGGCACCGTAGCAGTCAAAGTAATATCACACATTAAGTGCAACATTGTAAAAAAATTGCTGACTGATGTAGCTTAGTCTTGCAAATTTCTGGTAATGGCATGTGCTTCTGTGAAATCAGCAATTCACATTAATAGCGCTTCAATCCATTACCTCTGAGATTCATCAGCTGAATGGGCTCCTTAAGGCTGTTCTCTTTCCTCTTGTAATAGGAAATGGATGTGTCCTTGAAGGTGAACCAGAACTGCTTGTAGCTTCTCAGGGTTAGTCTTTTCGGTCTAGAGGACAGAGGAAACGATGAAAACCAAAAAGGCCAAAGTCATTTTCAGTGTCTTTGTGTACCCGTCGTCCTTGTGTCAAGATGTGCAGAGACATAAGTGAGAACAGCCTATGAAACTCATCTAAAGCTGAGGAAAATGTCATCCATCTTGTGTGATCGATATCCAATTTAAAAATTGCAGGAAGGAACTGGCTGTTAACGCCTCAGAGACGGATGAGAGGCGACTTCACCCCAGACAGCAGGTGGAAGGGGGGCAGTTCATGCTGCTGTCACCTGAACATGTTTAAGTAGTCGTGCAGGACTGGAGACGTATCCATCGTTTCCTGCGACGTGACAACAACGAAAAGCTCAAGAGTCAAGAAATCAAACTTCTCAGCTGCCTTGAAAACTGCCTCAGTCATTCATGACCATGTGAAGACAGACGATTCCTTGAAACGTGGTCAAAGTAAATGTCACATAAAGTTCAAATGGTTATCTGGGCATTCTAACCAGAAGGTCCGCTGGGCTGCTCTTCACGTCCACCTGTAAACACTGCAGGGCCGAGTCAAGATCACCCAGGGATGCACACAAAACCTTCCTCTCAGGCTCTGACGCTGAAACCTTCTCAATATGATACTGTGGAGTTGGGAAAACACACAGATTAACATTTATTCATTTAGCAGACGCTTTTATCCAATGCGACTTACAGTAAGTACAGGGACATTTTCCCTGAGGCAAGTAGGGTGAAGTGCCTTGCCCAAGGTCCCAACATCATATAGCCACAGCCGGGGCTTGATCTCACAACCTTCTGATCATGAGGCCAACGCCTTCTGAGCCATCTGACCCCACAGATGCACAAGCAGAGCAGGATATTAAGATTAAAAAACCCGAAATGTTTGTGTTTAAGCGGAGGAAACACCCTTCTTGTCCTCCAGTCATACCTGGAGGGCAGCAAAAACCATCATCTCCTCTTCTGTGCAGTCGATGACCTCCAGCAGAACAGCCCAGCGTGCCTGTTCATACAGCTGGGTCAGACGCACCTCCTCTCTCTGCAGAGGAACACAACACGTTAGCCTGTAGCACACACTGTTATTCAGAGCATCCAGAGGAGATACAACCCTACAGTACAGAAATACCATAATATTTGACTGATCAGGCTCACGGTGTCGACTGATCGGGCCCTTCATGCTATTCACATGACCCACCGTGGGCTGCAAGTTGTGGAAGCAGTAGTATTTGAAGCGCAGTAGGACTCTGTCGTTCTGCCGGACGCCCTGCTGGAGCAGGGAGCGAGAGGAGTCCAGCCACCTGAACACGGCAACAACAGGCTCGCTCAACACTCAAGAGGTGCACCAGACACCACACACAGTCAACACATCCACTCACACACCTGCTGTGAAGTTGGGCTTTGTCCACCAAGTTGGTAAGGCGTTCCATCTTGCTGGTTGTCTCAGGGGAGGGCAGAGGCTGGCTGACGGACAGCGCCCTGTACACAGCCTCGCTTTGGGGTGACTCAGCAAAGTGCACAGGCATCCCGGTGGACAGGATGGGGACTGGACCTTAACCAGACCCACAGGCATGATGGACGGACAACAATGACGGGGAGAAGGATTCACAAATCATGTGTCATGGCGCGCCCGTTATCTGAACCGAGCATGTCTCTAAGAAAAGGATGGAGGACCGTTTAAGATCCTTGGTCTGTATATGTGTATAATATTAACTGTATATAATTAAACAGAACACAACTTGATCAATCCAGTAAGGACAATTTCCATTTTCATCATTCTTTTCCTTCTCCTCTTTCCACGATTACCTGCGGAGAGTAAAAGACAGGTGATGTCATGTTCTTCCCCCTCTCCTTCCGTCTTCTTCCCTCCTTTCTTCTGCTGTTCCCTGGGTCTCATCAGTGAGAGCTCCTCGGGCTGCTGGATGTCTGGAGAGGAACAGGAGAACTCATGAAGAACGACACACACACTGTCCTGCTTACAACACGACACATGATCGCACGGAACGATGCTGCCTTACTTAGCAGGCGACCGATTTCCACGACGGTCTGGAAGACGGGAGAGGAGAAGCAGGCCCGGAGCCTCAGGGTGACCCCGCTGGGCATGCCCAGTCTCAGGGGCTTGTGCTGGGGTGTGAGGCTCAGGCTGGCGTCAGCGTGGATCTCGTACTTCTCCAGAGTCCAGGAGGTCCGCAGCAGCCACTGCTGCTTCTGCTCCCACCACAAGGCGTGGTCAGACCAGTCTTTATTCATCCCTACGAGCCAAGCAGACAGACAGACGGACAGACAGACAGGTGGGCAGATTATAATGTCCAACACGTATACTATCTAACCATAGTTGGTTAGACCCCAGCAGTTACAGGAAGGAAACTCACGAGTTTTTTCCACAATTCTGAGAATGACACCCCCGATATGCAGGTCAGAGGTTACGCTGATTCGAAGGGGAGGGGTTTCTGGGCCGAGCTCCTCCAACGAGACAGACAGATCCCAGGCAGCCATCTTGAGAGAAAGAATGGAGAAGTGACTTAAAATCAGAGCTGTGTGTGACCAAGAAGTGTGTGTGAAGTGTTAACTTGCTGAGTTGCCTTCAAGAATTGCCTGTGGACAACGTTTAGACTTTATACACACAGCCTGCTTACATCAGCAGAAACTGCATTAGCAAGCTCTCACAGAAGGTTGGTGATTTTTTTATTTATAATTGGCTTTGTGCAACATGTACATAAAGTTTAACACAGTAGATCTTAACATGAAACAATTCAAATCAATGACTCTATTTAAACCTGAGTACCATCACCATCACTATGTCTGACCAGAGCCTCATCAATTAACTTGACTCCACATACACAACAGAAAGCATTCCTCTCACACCACCTCTTCTCCTTTCTAAACTGTGAAACACTTTCCTCACTAAGACAGCCTCCACTCTCTCTTACCTGGACCCGGACAGCAGCACGTTCTCACGGTAACGCAGGTCTCGGGTGCCCCTCTGCCACTGTGTGACTCCACGCAACTTGTGAAAACCAGCGACCCACTTCCTCCTGTCTAGCTCAGAGGCTGCGGTTTGAACTGAGAACACTTCTAGACAGTCCTCTTCTACTTTCACAAGAGGGAGCTATCTAGGATGAAAGCCATACAATACATAGCCCACCATTCCTGCAGATTGTGTGTTATTTAGGTAGATATAAACTCTGACTAGGATGAGCTGACTGGATCATGTGGAGTTCTACTGGATGACAGCTTTATTTTAATGGGACCCTATAGACTTGTCTAATATCCCCCTCTAGTGGTTAAACTGTCAAATTTGACCAAGATAGCCAAGGCACTTCACCCTCAATTTCACATCCCGTTTTTCTGAATCGAGATTATAGCATATTATTAGTAAATCCTGTTGTTCCAAAACACATTTCAAGACAGGTAGTTAGCAACCTTATAAAACTACTTTTGGCAGTTCAATACAGCCACTTTCAAATCGATTTGCGGATATAAATAACACAAGACACTGATGAACTTAGAAATACATTCAGATATATTTGCAGGATTAATTTCACTTGTACAATACAGTTTGGGGGCTTCGTCTTTTGACATACAACAGCATGAGTGAGCGCCATATGATGTGCTTGACGTGTTTTCATTGACACACATGACCAAACCTCTCCTTTTTCTACACTACAGTTTAGTAGCACAAAGTGCTTATGAACAAAAACAGAGAAAACACAGGCAGACCCAAGGTTATGGTGGAAGTTCTGATGGAGTCAAAGTAAGCTTGAATCAAGACGTCTTTTTACATGACACTCTCCCTTCCATTTCCTGTCGATGTGAAAGATGAACATGGCTGGCTGGAATATGATCATACACAACAACTGTTGGATACTGGGGGGGGGGGGGGGGGTCCACATGACTGCTTCAGCTTGCTCTTAGGTAAAATCTGTATTTAACAACGTACTTCGAATCACCCTGATCTCTCTAGAACAGTAACAATAAATCAGGCACCTCTCGACTGGGCGATGATGCTTATCTTTTTTTTTCTCAGAACCGATTCACTGTCTTCAAAACAGAAATGAGCGCCAAGCACATTAATAAGGCAGATCCGCATTGCACCTCAACACGAGCAATATTCTAGATTATTCCATCGAGATGTCGATCGGAGCACCGATGCAGTTTCACGGCGGTGACCTCATCTGTCGTGGACACCCCTGACATGTGACCCAGACTTTAAATGTCGACATATTTTCAATTTCATATTTTTCTCATTCTTAGCCTCTGTGGTAATCAAGTTTGTAGATGTGATATCAAGAGATCAGGTACTTTTTGAGTGAAATAATTTAAGGCCATGACATAAAAGGGGGGAGGGGGGCAATGTGTCCAGATGTTTGGCCCAAACACACAGTGAAAGTTAAAGGGTGGAGGAGGATGTGTGTTGAGGGAATGGTGTCTGTGGATCCTCTGCTTGCTGTTTCTTCATGTTGGTAGCCCTGTTCTGAACCGACCTCTCATCACCGGATCGCTATCAGTCCCACATCTATGAGCTTCTGGATCTTCTGAGCAATACCAGGGTTCTTTAGGTGACTGGAAACAAAGACACAAGGTGACAAAAGGTGTGATTAAAACAAAATAAAACATTGAATTTCTTTCAAAACATTATTTTTGCTACACTCAGTGTGACGATATTGAGAATGGACTGGGAGTGGATGGTTGATGTGCTGTGTTAGAGCTAGTGTGGTGTGTTGGGTTAGCTCTAGTGTTGGGCTGGCTGGTGCTGGTTCTAAAGTTGGGATGGCTCTAGTATTGGGCTGGTGCTAGTGTTGAGCTGGCTGGTTCTAGTAGCAGACTGGCTGGTGTTGGGCTGGCTGGTTCTAATGTTGGGCTGACTCTAGTGTTGGGCTGGCTCTAGTGTTGGGCTGGCTGTAATGTTGGGCGGGCTGTGTTGGTGCGGCTGCAGGCTGCTTACTCGCTGAGTGCCTGAGGGTCTTTCTGCATCTGCTCCAGGATCATGCGCATGGCAGGGTCACTCATGATCTGCTGCACCTCTGGGTCTGACATGGCTCGACGCTTCACATCCTCCGGGCTGTCGTTCCTCACAGACTGGTTCATCAGGCAGCGCTGGATGCCCTCTGTCGCCTCCTGCAGGACAGAGAAGAGGAGAAAAAGAACAGACAGAGGTCATGAAAGGTGGTCATCTCCCAGGAGAGAGTCACATTTCAGCTCGTCCAGACACTCAGGCTAAAGGCAGCTTCCTGTGTGGGTCACACCGTACCTTGGAGTTGGCGTCCAGCTCCAGGGCCTTCTGATAGGCATCTATGGCTTTGGTGAAATCTTTCATGGCCTCAAGGGCAGCTGCCTTGCGGGTGTATCCTTTAACTGTGGGGGAGAAGAGGGTTGGGGGGAAAAATGAGTGAAAAGGTGTTTCTCGCACCCACGGATGCTTTGGAATATAAACATTTAAAAAATGAAATTAAACATTCATTGAGAGTCACTGCAGTTTAATAAGGAGAGGATCACGAATACTCACTGAAGGTGGGATCCAGCTTGATGCAGTCCTCACAGTCCTGAGAGAGAGAGAGAGAGAGAGAGAGAGAGAGAGAGAGAGAGAGAAAAGGGAGAGAGGCTGGCTGTCAGTGCTCATCCTAACACATCAACACGCCTCCCCCACTGTGTTGGAATAAACACCACCATCTGGGCCTCTGGCCCTGAGCGAGGACAACACGCAGGTGTTTGTACAATAACAGAGATGTTGGTGTGCGGTTCCTTTAAAGACAGTTTAGCTAAGGATGTGTGGTTCCTTTAAGGTCAGTTCAGCCGGGGATGTGTGGTTCCTTTAAGGACAGTTCAGCCGGGGATGTGTGGTTCCTTTAAGGACAGTGCAGCCGGGGATGTGTGGTTCCTTTAAGGACAGTTCAGCCGGGGATGTGTGGTTCCTTTAAGGACAGTGCAGCCGGGGATGTGTACCTTGAGAGCTAGCGGAAACTCCAGCAGCTTAGTGTAGCAGGCAGCTCTGTTGCTGAACAGCTTGGCGTCTTCTGGGTTCCTCTTGATGGCCTCAGAGTAATGCTTCATGGCCACGGGGTAGTCTCCTGCACGCACACACACACACACAGAGGACAGGTCAGCGTTAACACTGTTGCTCTGCATACATGAACTCTGACCTCCAACACTTTAGAATGATGCTCTTTATATATTATACTTTATATTTACACTAAACTGGTTTGTCTGCTGGTTATCTGACTAACAGAATGTTAACTGCCATGCGTGTACGGACCTTTCTGGAAAGCCTCGTTGCCCTTGTTCTTCTCCTCCAGCGCCACCTCAGGGTTGATGTAGGCCAGCTTCTCCTGTTCCTTCAGGAACTTCTCCGCCTTTGAGGAGAAACAAGCCGTACCCGTTAAGAACGGAACACCATCTGCCCCAGCGGAACCTTCAGTGGTAGCCATGGAAACGCTGAGTGGATGGGCTGACGCTCGTACCTGTTGGCATTTGTTGAGCACGTCTGGTGTTCGGTGCTCAGTCAGGCTCTTGTTGAAGAACTGTGTGGCTTCCTTGTACTTCTCCTGTTTGAAGTAGGAGTTCCCGATCCTAGCCAAGGCCCTGGGAGACGAGCAACACCCAGTATTAAAATGAGACATTCATCTAACTAAGCATCATCTGTATAACCCATCACACAGATATTGAGGACTCACTTGGCGATCTGCCGGTAGTCCTCTCGGTTCTCACGGCCCACGTCGATCGCTTTCTCACAGAGTTCCCGGCACTTTTCATACTCGGCCTTCTCAAAGAACACAGCTGGACAGACAACACACAGAACGTTGTGGTTTGTTCCCCTCTGAGAACTTCCAGCCTCCCTCAAAAACAAACTCTGCCATTCTGATCTCAACGTGACATGGAATTACAGTGCTAAAGCAACAGATAAGAACACACAGGTGTTGAATCATCTCAATAGGTCATCAGCCAACCGTTAGCTTACCTGCTTGGTTGGAGATGTAAGTCATATTAGTAGGGTCGTGTTTCACAGCTTCTTCATAGTGTTTCAGAGCAGTTTCAAAGTCTTTGTTCTTGTAAGCAGCATTCCCCAACTCCTTCTCCTTCAGAGCCTTTGACAGAACAGCACATTGATAAAAGCATGAGTACTGATCCTAACAGCAGTACATGAGAAGCAGGGTGAAACACTTGTTAGACTAGGGGGAGATCAGGCCTACCTGTCTCTTGTTCTCAGGCAGGTCCTCCTCTTTTGGGGGGGGCGGCTTGGTCTCTTTGGGTTTAGGGGGTGGAGGGGGAGAGGGCTCGTCCTCCTCGTCCATCCCAGCCAGGTCCAGCCCCAGCAGGACAGACAGGGTGGTCATTACCCGGGGATCCTGCAGTTTCCTACACAGAGACAGGGTGGTGATTACCCTAAGATCCAATAGCTATTTACCCCCCACACACATACTCAGAGGCCATGGGGTGGTGAGGCTGTGGGATGGTGAGGCCATGGTGAGGCTGTGGGGTGGTGAGGCTGTGGTGTGGTGAGGCTGTGGGGTGGTGAGGCTGTGAGGACACTCACGTGCCCAGCTCTGAGGGCTTGTCCTTGAGTTGCTGCAGCAGCTCTCTGTAGCTGGGGTCTGACAGCAAGGCGCGGGTCCTGGGGTCAGCCTCCAGCTTCTCAAACATGTTGGGAGTGGCGAAGGGGTTCATCATCTTCTTCTCTGTGGAGAGGAGAACAGAGACTTGAGTTGTCAGATCAGGTGGTGTTATAATCAAAACATATATCACACTTTACAAGCTTTACATCTTGCAATCTTTCAGTACACACTTATAGAAGGGAAGGTCCTGAGGGTCGTACCTGCCAGCCGTGCCTCGATGTTCTGTAAGCCCTCTTTCAGCTGCTGGTTCGCTGGCTCGTTCCTCAGCCCCTCTTGATACGTGGCCTTGGCATCCTCGAAGCGTCCCAGGAACTCCTGAGCGGCCGCCTTCCTGGAGTAACCCTGGGCAACGCCGCACAACAGATTAGCTCTGACATCATAACATCCCAAACTGGTCTATAACGGACATTACATACGCTTGATTTTATTTTTAACTTTTGTGTCGCTTTGGTGTTTTATCCAAAGCCACATACATGTAGAGCATAGTCAGCAGAAAATCAAGGCTCTAATGGTATTTTAGGATGGTCATGGGATTGCTTCAAGCAAGCCTGTTGAAACAGTTCCATGTTACTTCCTCACCTTGCCCCAGTCTGGTTTGATCTTGATGGTCTGACAGGCATCCTGCAGAGCGCTGTCATAGTCGCCCTTCTTGGCGTACGCTGCCGAGCGGTTGCTGAAGAGGACGTGGTTGGAAGGATCGAGGGCCAGCGCTTCGGTGTAACAGCGCACCGCCTCTTCGATCTTCCCTGCGCTCAGCGCCTTGTTTCCCTGGTCTTTTAACTGTGTCACCTAGGACACAACAGGGGGAAGACAAGAAGGCTTGATCCAGTGCCAACTTTGCAAAACCCGTCAATGACAACCAGGTTAGGATGACCTGGTCTAACAACAAGGCCGTTCAGAAACTATACAGCAACATTTTCAAGAGCATCTGTTTTATCAGCTGCCAGACTAAGCTGGAGTGACCATATCAGCTGTTACTGACACTTAGCTAGTTGACATCATGCCCCTCCTTAGCTCTAAGTCTTCCACTAGTTCTAGCGTGGAGACTATATGATGTTCCTGTCATTTAATTCCCCTGTTAATTCTTAATATCGACACAACATTCAGTCTAACAAGACAACGTTAGACAGCTGGCCTAAATAACAATGCGAAAAAGCTGACCACACGCGCGTTGTGACTAATGTCAAAATGGAAACTAATTAAATGGACATAATTACTAGTTAGTCACAAATGTAGAATTTTGCTATCTAAAATGTATTTATTTCGGCTGCTTGGGTTGATTTCGCAGGACTGTCTCCCATTGACGTTTCCAAGCTAGTTAGCTCACTGGCTAACATCTCTGCTTCATCATTGCTCTAGTTTCTGGAACATTTCACTGAAGGACTGCTAGCTGCATCTAGCAATAAATATGAGCCACATTTAAATGACCAAGTTGCGGGTATCATGAGGTCAAGGGTGTATATAACTAACCACACCGCGAAATAATTGACTTTAATCATTTATTATTTCCGAATCCCGTTAACGCCACCATGCAGCAAGTTGAACCGGTTTAAGACATGTTAGCTCGATAGCTTAGCTAGAGAGCTAACAATGAGGACCGTCTCGTGCAGGAGAAATCAACTAACAATTTCGTGAGATAAAATTGTTAAACGTGTTACAACGAACAAATACAACCAAGCTAAGTCGATGTAAAAAGTATTTCAAATCGGTGCATATTTGAGTGCAAGACTGAACACAGTTGTTACTCACTTTCTCCATGGTGAGACCATGAGGTTCCAGAAAGTACTGCGGAAAGAAAACCACGAGAGCGCCACCTACTGCACATGAGGCGCAATATTAGCACGTTTATTGACAAAATAAAATCTGACAGTCAGCATTTAAGTCTGCATTAATCAAGAAAAGCATTCATATATGATTACTTACATAGTTAGCCACTGTGCTGTTGCTTTTACGATATTCTGTGTCAATAACTTATCTTGGACTTGGCAGCCGGCTTTATATGCACACTGGACTTCCTCAAACTAAGATCGGTAGTGCAACTGTGTGATATGATTGGCCGATGAACTATTTAGATTCATTCTAAACGAATCAAATGTGTCTGTGAGCTAAATGCGTTGATTAAAGCAACGCTGCTTGAGGAAGACGCCTATGCGTGGATTTTCTAGTTCTTTCTGGATCATTCTATTGACAGCAGAGTACGACAGTTTTTCTATGAATGTAATATTAAGATCGTATAAGTGTATTATCTGATCGAGTAGGAAATTGTATCTCAATTAGTATTTTTTGGAAGTTCCATTAAATGTGCCAAAGTTATAGATTGCCGCAGTAACTGAATAACAGCATCATTAATCAATCAAACAATTACAAATATATAAGATAGCATCGTGACATCTTGTCGTTTCAATATTTTTTTACATATGTACTTTTTTCAAATTTATTTTTGCTCAAGATATGATTTAGTCTAGTGAGATTTTGGGTTCCAACTGATTGTGCGTTAACATTCATTTGCACGTAGTTGCAGTACTGCCCATAGCATGCAGGAGGCGCTGTGAGATCAGTAAATAACATAACACTCCTCTCCACCAGGGGTTAGATCATATTACAGCTTGATAAAATCGGTACTGTATAATATATGATTACAGATCTGGATGTATGGATCTTTTATGTGTTTTCCGAATCCAGACTCCTTGTTAAAGGAATTCAAATCCAAACCCAAAGCAAAGGAACCTTGTTAAGACCACGAAATGGACAAGAAGTCATACATAATGATGTAAAGCAAGGATTCAGGAACATGAGATGAATACCACTAAAAACCCTGTCCTGTCTATAACACATCAGTCATAATGTAACGTGTTCTAGGTCTACATAAACATGGAAGCTACACAGGATGGGCCTAACAGGGAGAAAGGCCCCTGCAGGGATAATCACTATATCGGGCTCCTGCATTAGGCATGCATTAAAACTGTATTCTGAGGGGAGATAATGAGTTTCAAATGAGCATAAGTGACTGTCTCACTAACACCAACATTTTATATAGTTGGAGATCTGTGCGTGTGTGTCTGTGTGTGTCTGTGTAAAAGGGCATGTATGGATGTGTGTTGTGAGGGAGGTAAAGAGAGGGGAGTCTTTCACAGCTCACTGCACAACTAGATTGCCTGCAGAAAGGGGCAACAGCGACGGGAGAAAAATGAGAGTGGTGAGCCAGAGCAAAGAAGAGCTTTTCTGAGCGTTCTTGAAGACTGAGGAGAACACAATAGGATATATGGGGTCCAAGGTTGAACCAGGGAAACGTAATGTGTAAAAAAAAGAAAAAGAAAAAACAGGGATAAAGGAAAGAAAAAAAAGAGAGGGAGAAAAAAACACTTAGAAGAGAAAAAATGAATGTGCTGCAATGTCACGAAGAAAACACATGAATCACTGGGAAAAGGAGGATAGAAGGTGAACGAGGGATGGGGATGGAGGGAGTCCGGAGGAAGGGAAAGAGGAAGATAAATGAGAGGAGGGTGGAGGAAGGGTCTGTCCCTGAGGTGGGCACACTAAAACAACAACCAGAGAGACTGGAGGTAGGAGGAGGGACAGGCTTGGGGAGTGGGCAGGGGGGGGGGGGGGGGGGGGGGGGGGGGGGGGGCAGTTGGTTTCGCGAGCAGGGGAGTATCGATTGATTTATTCCGACTGTATTGATTCCCCAACAGCCCTGTCTGTGAAGGAAAGGAGGATTAAGCCACTGGCTTGTGTAATGAATGAGGTTTCTGAAGAGGAGAGAGGTGGGATGACATTAAATCAGTGTAGTGTTAAGCATCCATGGGTCTGGGTTGTGTTTGTATGTGCTTGTCTGTGTGTGTGTGTAACATGTATAGACTACATGTGAGTCTGTGTGTGCATATACATATGTGTGTCTGTGTGCGTCCATGTGTGTCTACGAGTGTGTGTGTGTGTCTATAGGTGTGTGTGTGTGTGTACAGTAGACCCAGGTGCAACGGGTCGACCTCTCCTTCACCAGCTGGCTTCAGACCACAACAGGACTCACCCAACCAATCAGCATTCAGATGTGGGCAGGGCAGCTTTCTTTGGTCGCAGGGACGAACCCAGACTTGATTATCTGCCTATTATGAAAATCACATTTGTTACGGTCAAGAACTTGTACCTGTGCTTCACTTCTAGTAATTGCCCTTCTTTACACATAATTGCCTGCATTGTATCTGCGAATCAAACAAAATTATATTTGTTAATTCAATCCACAGTCATAATCATAATCAGATTTGGAATGTAATTAGACATTGGAATCTTCTACTGTTTTCAGGACAGTGGCTCAAAGGCAAGTCCTTTGGGCTTTGCTCAGAATTAAATTGGATTGACTGATTGATTTATGTATGTCAAATGAAGGACACACACACAGAGACGGACAAAGAGAAAAGCGACAGAGTGACAAAGGCAGGAAGAGGAGAGGAATCACGGATGGAAGGATGGAGGGGGGGGGCGCACAGAAACAGACAGGGACAAATGGAGTGTGAGAGACAGAGGGAGAGACATTCCGCCTCCCGCCTGCTGACCTCACCCCTGCTCTCAGCTAATCAATACGAAAAGAGGGTTTGGAGAGATGGTGGGGGGGGGGGGGGGGTTGTGTCACTACCAATAAAGATCGGAAATACAGTGACATTGGGTCTGTCTAGCCTAACCCCCGCCCCCTCCCCTCCTCAATCTCTCCGAACTTTGACATGTCCCTGTTTAATATGGTCCCCTAGTAATCCTTTAAAGACAAAAGGCCTGGAGCACTTAGACTGTCCTTAGCTCTAGCAGTAAGAGAGAGAGAGAGAGAGAGAGAGAGAGAGAGAGAGAAGGTGCTTGGGGTGGGGTGGGGCGGTGTTGGTGGTGGAACGTCAGTCTTTTATGAATGACTACATCTCCCCAGGCCTCTTCAAGCCTCTGTGTATTTTGCTTTACTTCTTCCTCTGTACAATGATGTTATGGAAAAAACAAAAATTGTCTGGGGTTGGATAATTCAGTGTCTGTAGAATATGTACAGTACGTGCACATTACCGCTTCAACAAGAATCGGTTAGCCGACTTTGCAGAGGGAATGGGCTCTCTGAAATTGAGCTATTTTTCCTTCCACCACCATTATTATTTTTTGTATATACATTTTTTTTAAGGCAGACACACCAGAGGCTAGTTTTTCTTTTTACCATCCAGCCTGAATGGCTTTGCTGATGTATTAGGATAGTCTACTGCATTTTACACTGTGGAAACAGGAAGTCATACTTCAGTTAATTTCTATGTTCTTGTTTAAAACATAGAGGATATGTGAAGGTCTACCTGGGTTCCTCTGCTGTGTGTTTTCAAAGGGTCTGTCTGAGGGAGGATGGGAGCATTTCCCTCTGAAACACGAGGAGGCACCAGCCATGAAAGTTGATAACGTTTCGCCCAAGAATCGAACAGCTGGGCTTCACTTTAGAGGATTAACTGTCTTTAGAACCTTAAGTTTGTTCATTTACAAACTTAAAAAGACTTGGATGGAAAACAACACCAAAGCCAAAGAAGCTTTGCACATCTCCGCCTTTAATCACATAGAAAAGAGACAACCTTTATACAAAATAGTCATTTCCCCACCCCCCCACCCCCCCACCCCACCCCACCCCCCTCGGTTTCGAAGTCCAACAAAGTAGGAAAGCAATGTTTTTATCCTAACAGCAGCAGCCTACAAAAGAACACAGGAAAAGATGTGGAGGGCTGGACAAAATAACAACAAACAGATCGCAATCCTGTCGAACTCTCTCGCTGAAAAACCCAAACCAGGTCCCTGGTTCTTCCTTTCAAAAACTGCGCTTGACTTGACGGCTGAATTCGGAATTCTTGGTCCGTTACCTACGCCAAGGGGCGTCCCTGTCTTGTGTAAATTGGGCGCCGAGCACTCGGTGATGTGAAGAGCCAGAAAAGGCCAGAACGAGCGAGGACGTAAATGATCAGTAAGTGATGTTAATGACGATGTTAAAAAGGAGAACGATGAGCACCTTTTCACCCGGAAAGCTCTGGAAAAGGTGCCGGTTGCTGTGGGGGGCGTGAGGGTCAACCCTGGGTGTTCTGTCAGGTGTTTTACAGGCAATATGAGTTGGAGAGCACAGAGAGGAGGGATATTTCTCCAGAGAAGCGGTCGATGTGAGCTGAAGTGAGTAGCACTGGCATCTGTGGCACTGGGCAGCAGGTGGGACAACTGCTGGTACGGAACAGCAGGGGCTGGACACACACACACACACACACACATGCATGCGCACACTCGCCAACTGCCAGGGCAGTCAGCAGGAGTCGTAAACCTGCAGATGGTTTAAAAATAATGACTGCAAGCGCTCACAGCTTTGAAAGAGATGCACAGGATCTGCATGCTCTGGTGTGTGTAGCCTCACATATACACAAACACACACACACACACACACACACACACACACAGGCCAACACATGCAAGCTCAGCTTGGGATGGTAAAAGCCAACTAAACAAATATAATGTATGTGAGAGAGAAAATGGGAAAAATTCTGAGAGGGAACAAGCAGGGACAATTTTGTGTGTGAAAGCTGGTTCCTTTTGATCTGATGGTGCATTTACCTCATATGGGTTGTTTTCATTGCAGGAAAAAATATTCCACATATAAATATTGTGTACGTTTTCTGTGCTCTTACGTGAAGTGAAATGACAGCAATTTAAAAGATAAAAGTAACATTTTGAATCCCCCCAAGTCCCCTGAGGCTGAATGATTTTCCGAATCCACCAAATACAATCCAGGCCGTTGGGCACAAACTTTAAAAAGCGTATTTTTTTGTTGTCGTGTTTTTGCAAACAAATCTGAATGACTCCTCAGTTTGGAAATGAGATAGATCTTTGTAATGGTAACAACTTCAAATCACCGTGTGAGGCATCCGGACATCTGGACGCTACCAGCAAATATGGTTAAGCCATGTTGTTGTTTACTATTATTTGAACATTTCGATAATAAAATTTTTTTACGCAGAACTCTGACGAGAGCTCTGGCTGGAGAGCCAATCAGACGGCACGGTGGAGGAAGCACGGTTGGTGTCCACCTACGAAACAGTACAGTGATAAACAGCCAATGAAGAATATTAAAGTGTTGCTGAGCAGCAGGGTGTGACCAACAGCTTCATGCATGGATGAACTCCATCGTTCCAGAGCGATCATTTCAGCTTCCTCCTCTGCATCTGAATGGGCTTCATCTCTCCCTCTCTCTCCGCCTCTGCCCCTCTCTTTATGTCTCTCGCCCTCTCTGTCCTCTCGTTCTCTCTCTCTCTTTGTCCCTCCCTCTCTCTCTCTTAACCTCCCTCTGTACCTCTCTCTCTCTCTCTCTCCCTCCCTCCCTCCCTCCCTCCCTCCCTCCCTCCCCCCCTCCCTCCCTCCCTCCCTCCCTCCCTCCCTCCCTCCCTCCCTCTCTCCCTCTCTCTTGCTCGCTCGCTCCCTCTCTCGCTCCCTCTCTCTCTCTCTCTCTCTCTCTCTCTCTCTCTCTGTCTCCCTCCCTCCCTCCCCTGCGTTCTCTGTGATCCTCTCAGTCTGTATTCCTCCCTTCATCCTTCATCCTCTCGTCGTGGAGGGCTGGAGGACTAGCAGAGAGCTGTCATGACAACATGCACCAACAGATGAAACACCTGCCCACCACCCCCCCCCGCCACCCCCCCACCCCACATCCCGTCCCCCCCTGTCCCGTCCCGTCTCGCCCCCCTCTGACACCCGTCCTCCTAGCCCCCCCCCCGTCTCCACGCCCCCATCCCTCCCTCGACATCGTCCCCCTTCTCCTCCTTCTCTAACAGTGGTGGTCCACAGTGTAGCGGTTTGATAATCTCCCTGATTGCTTTTCCCTCTCTGATTCACAAATCTTCCTCCATTGACCGAGTCAGTCCACAGCCGTCGCATCTCTTCCCCTTCACCCCCCTGGGACAACTAAATCAAGCACACAGGCACAGGAAGGAGAATGGGCTGTTGGACTCTTACACTTCAAAAAGGAGTTGTGTCTCAGTCTTGGGATGTCGTTTTAATAATCTGGGAATTCTGTAAACCGACGATGTCTCCAATTTTGAACATAGTTTTTAATTATTTTTGTATATCTAAGAAGTGTACATAAACATTCACGCTGGTGCGGTCTAAAGAGCTTGTAGAGGATCAGCCGGAGATTAGACTTGTCCTCCTCCTCCTCTTCTTAGAAAAAAAATTACCAAATCCAGAGTCTCTATCTCACCGAGGAGAGCAGGAAGGGAAGAAGCGGCTAAACTCAGATCCAAACCCCACGGAAAAACAACGAAACAAGAGGGAAAGGCTTTCAAATCGGAATCGTAACGGGACAACGCTAGTTTTTGAAACACTGTCCAGTGGACGTCTGTTTAAATGAACTATCTACAAAACTGGGCCGCGTTCAAGTCAATACAACGTTTTGTTTCCTCGCACACGAAAGTGAGTCATCAAACGACATCGCAGAGGATGCCCTCGCCCTGTGAAAACCACTGAACGAGACATAAAGCCCTGTTTAAGACAAGTGGTTAGAGTGGGGATTCTGAAAACAAGCTTCTCTCAGCCTTTTTCTCAGGTCATTGGTAGGGCACATCGGGGTACTTGAGGCATTTTTCTATTCTTTTTTTTTAAGTAAGAAGAATAAACAGTCTGAGTCAGGTTCATCTAAGAAGCATGTCTCTCTCCGACTCTTGTCTTTCTTCCTTCCTCTAACTCTCTTTCTGTCTCTGTGTCTCTCTCTCTCCGGCCGTCCAGCTGGGTGTCAGCTCCAAAGAAAGTTTGTTATCCCTCCGATCCGCAGTTCTGACGGGGCGTTCGACACGCTCCTCTCCGGTAGGCGGCCGGGCGCGCAGGAAAAAAGCCTCCTGATCTCCACTGAGGGCCGAGACGAGCCGTGTGCATCCACAGCTGTAATGAGGCATCGGCTCCTGCTGCACTGCACAGCAAAAACACATCCCAGCTTCCTGCCAGCATCACAGCCAATTAATCACATTGTCTTGTTGCAGGGAGTGGTAGGCTCAGGTGGAATGGGAGAGTGGGAGAGGAGGAGGAAGGGGAGGAAGGGGAAGTGGAGGAGGAGGGGGAGGAAGATAGGAAGAGGAGAAGGAGGAGGAAGAGGAGGAGGGGGAGGAAGAGGAGGAGGGGGAGGAAGAAGAGGTGGAGGAGGAAGAGGAGAAGGAGGAGGAAGAGGAGGTGGAGGAGGAAGGGGAGGAGAGGAGGTGGAGAGGAAGAGGAGGAAGAGGAGGAGGGGGACAAAGGAAGAGGAAGAGGAGGAAGAAAAGGAAGAGGAAGAACAGGAGGGGTGGAGAAGGAGGAGGAAGAGGAGGAAGAGGAGGAACAGGAGAAGGAGGAGAAGGAGGAGGAAAAGGAGGAAGAGGAGGTGGAGGAGGAAGAGGAGGACGAGAGGAAGGCACAAACGGGTGCTGTAGATGATCCCACGTCGACAGGAACTGTGCATCTATACAGTCAGTCGGTGGTGCGTGAGCTGGGCCTGGCCTGGCCTATCACGTGAGCTGGGCCTGGCCTGGCCTATCACGTGAGCTGGGCCTGGCCTGGCCTATCACGTGAGCTGGGCCTGGCCTGGCCTATCACGTGAGCTGGGCCTGGCCTGGCCTATCACGTGTAACAGTAATCGATGTCCGGGATGCCTCCTTCTCGGTAGCCGCGGTTGGTTCCGTAGCCGGGGTTGGGGGCGGGCTGGGCGCCTTTGTACGGCCCGGTGCCGTTGGAGGGGAAGATGGTGTGGATGATGTAATCCTCCCGTAGCGGCTTGGGTTGCAGGGGCTGCCGGGCGGCTCATGGGGGTCATCTGGAAGCCGGGTCCTCGTATCTCCAGGATGGTGGTGTCCTTCTTGGTGCCTGACTCGATGTAGTCGTCGTAGTGCTTGCTCTTGCGCGAGCTGCTGCGCGTGTAGTGGTCCCTCGCCGACAGGCGTCCGGCACGGTGGCCGTACCAGCAGAAGATGGAGAAGATGAGCGCCAGGGAGACGATGGCCGTGGCTCCCCCGATGATCCCCGCCAGGGGCAGGGTGGACGCCTGCCGGCTCTCCCTGTCCTCCTCCTGGCTGCTGTCCGGCTGGCCGGGGTCCGACGTCTCCGCTTTGGCGCACACCGGGGCTTCCTCCGGGTCGGCGTCCGCCCCCGCCATGCCCCCTCCGGCCCTGCCCCCCCCAGAGCTCCCGGCCAGGGGGACCATGCAGATGATGTAGCTGGAGCCGGGGTGCAGCAGGGTGAGCAGGTACTCGCGGCGGTCGCCCCTCACCAGGGTCTCGGTGATGGAGCCCGTGGCAGAGCTGGTGCCCAGACGCAGCCAGCTCAGCCGGAACGAGGAGCTGGGCTGGGCCACGCTCCAGGTCACGCGGATGCTGTCGTGCGCCAGGGGCTTCACGTTGAGAGCCAGGCTCTTCCCCACCCCGCTGCTGCCCAGGGTGTAGTCCAGCCCGGGGTCCGGAACCCCTGGCCGGGCCTTTTGGAGCGAAGCGTGAACAGAGAGCCACCCTGAGGGGGGGGAGAGGGTGGTGGAGCTGGCAGCTATACCCCCGCCTTCGCCTGCCTCTCTGTCTCTACCCCCAGTAATAATCGGGGGCCCGCCACCCATGGAGACCCCCCCAGCCACCTCGCAGTCTTCCATCTGGACGGTGAGGTCTTTGAGGGCCATGTCCCTCACCCTCTCCGGGCTCTGGCAGGTGAGGCCCCGGACGGTGATGGTGTTCCCGCGGGCGTGAAGCCAGTCGTACAGCCAGCGCAGGTTGCAGCCGCAGTGCCAGGGTTTCCTCTGACCAGCAGCTGTGCCAGGCTGTCCAGGTCCCTGAACAGGCCCCTGGGGAGGGTGGTGAGGTTGTTCCCGGACAGATCCAGCCTCTGCAGGCGCCGCATGCCGTCCAGCGACCCCCGGGGCACGTGGGTGAGGGCGTTGTCCTGGAGGGAGAGTCGCTGGAGGTGGGCGGCGGGGAGGTTGAGGGGCGGGGCTGGAGGGAGTTCCGCACCAGCGACAGCTCGGTGAGGTTGGAGAGGCGGGAGAAGGTGTCGTCGGCGATGCGCTGGTTGGCCAGCAGGTTCCCGTCGAGGACGAGGCGGCGCAGGGACGACAGGCCGCGGAAGGCGTGGGTGGGGATGGTGGAGATGCGGTTGTCGTCCAGGCGCAGCTCCTCCAGCGAGGCGGGCAGGCCGGACGGGATGCTGGACAGGTGGTTCCGCGACAGGAAGAGCAGGCGCAGCCGGGGGTTGTCGATGAAGCCTGGTCCTCGATGCTCACCGTGGAGACGGAGTTGTCGTCCAGGTGCAGCTTCTCCAGCAGGGGCATGCGGGCCAGCGCGGAGCGGGGCAGCGTGCGGATGTTGTTGTCCTGCAGGTGCAGCTCCCGGAGCGAGGGCGGCAGGTGCACGGGGAAGTCGTCCAGCTCGTTGTCGTACAGGTAGATGACGCGCACCGTCAAGGTGATGCTCCAGGGAGGTGGGCAGGCCGGCGTTGTCGATGTGGTTGTTCTGCAGGTAGAGCACGCTGGCCGAGGGGGGCAGCGGCGGGATGGAGCTCAGGCCGCGGTCGTTGCAGTAGATGAAGTCTTCGTCGCAGCGGCACACGGACGGACACACGACGTCGCCGTCCGACAGGAAGCCCTGGGAGGCGGCCGCGACCTCCATGACCTCTGCCAGCAGGGTCAGGCAGAGGAGCAGCAAGAAGAGCCAATCGCGCAGCTCGGACACGCCCTCGGGAGCCATGACGACGCGTGGCGGGTCAAAATCGTATCCTCCTATCCCCCGGGACAATCCTTCAACCTGAAGCGGAAACACAACAGGTTTTATTACCTCAGGAATCTGCCCAAACCGACAAATCTGAGTCTGAAATGTAGAGATGGAAGCCCTCCATTGGGTTCATTCCACAGCAGTTAAACCGCAGCTGAGAAGTGATTTTATGGTCACAGCTCATCCGGTCTGATATTATTATCCCTTTAGTATTTATATCTCAGTTTCAATCCTCTTGACAGGGAAAGTAGAATTATAAGTCCTCTGAGTAGGAGGAGGAAAAGCAAACGATATATAATTATATAATTGATTTATTTAGTACATTTCCATTCGAGAAACGTTGCCCAAAAACATGTTTGGCAAAAAAATAGTTGGTAAAATAACGTTAGATAACGGAGGGAATGTGACGCATGTGAGCCTTGATTTGGCATGTCGATTTAGCACTTCATACACCATGAAATGTGTGCATCCAACTGTTTTTGCATCAAATTTCCCACGTGGAATGTTCATCAGAGTGTGTATGTGCTTCTGGCTTTGTGTGTGTATGTGAGAGAGCAGAGGACCGAATGTGCGTTTTGAATCTGAGCAGCTGTGCAAATGACTTTCAAACAGAGTCGAGTATTTGGGTCAGTCCCTTCAAAGGCAGAGAAAGATTGATGTGGAGGGGAGAGGGGGGGGGGATTATGGGAACATATGGAGTTGTGGTTGTGCGGATTTAAACAGGTGTTAGAAAGAATAACAACTAGATAAACAATGTTTTGGACACTTTTCCAAACTTTCACGTAGTCTTTCCTCTCGCCTGGGACTTCATGCGTGTTTCAAGCGTGTCGCTTTAATCCACACGCATCTGCACATACAAGACGGAAACACGCGTGGGTGGAATCGTGTCCGTGGAGGAGAACGGCAGCGCGGATCGACACGGCTAGAAAGCTACTGTGAGCCTCCATCCTCAGCCGTGAGCCTCCATCCTCAGCCGTGAGCCTCCATCCTCAGCCGTGAGCCTCCATCCTCAGCCGTGAGCCTCCATCCTCAGCCGTGAGCCTCCATCCTCAGCCGTGAGCCTCCATC
>CM059310.1:7275000-7447500 GCA_030340665.1 Neosalanx taihuensis
CTCTCTGTCTCTCTCTGTCTACGTCTCTCTCTGTCTCTCTCTCTCTCATCTCTGGGTGCTGCATTTACACAAATGTCCTGGATATAGATTCCACAAGCTTGCAGGACCATTTTGCAAACACAATGTGTTTTTTTTTTTTTTTTTTTTCTCCAAGAATATCCATGAGCTAACTGTTTTTTATTCTGCAATTATGGAACCCAGGTTCAGTTAGGTTTCCATGTTTTCTCTCTCTCTCTCTCTCTCTCTCTCTCTCTCTCTCTCTCTCTCTCTTAATATTTCTCTCTCTCTTAATATTTCCCTTATACTCATCTCTGTGCTCATTCTATAAATAATGTTTCAGGAAAATTGAGTCGACCACTACAACACTTTCCGCTTAACTAAAAGAGGAATTAAAGCCAGAGAATACCCATTAATAAATAACAATCCAAGTTTTAGTATTGAGGAAGGGTTTAGCTGTGGGTAAGGGCTGGAGAAGACATGTATATTTTAGATGGATCCGTACAGGGGGATGGGATTCTGCTGTCTGTCTGTCTGTTAGGACATTCTAGTAGACATGACGACGAGGACGCTACAGAAGACGCCAAACCAACCTCTCACCTATCTCCCTCTTCTTCCTCTCTCTCTCTCCTTCCTCTTCTCTCTCCTTCCTCCTCTCTCCTTCTCTCCCTCTGCCCTCCATCATTGGGCCTATTCTCCTTCTCCAGAAAAAAGCATGTGCCTAATGTATACACTTCCGCCTGAAGCTTGTCTGTACGTTGGTCTCTGTTTAAGCATGTGCAGAGGCATCAGCATTCATGACAGCTATCCAGCATGCAATATAAAGATGGCTTTGTGTATCATTTCAAATTGAGGACAACCTTTCACATTTTCCCTTCCTCTCTGTTCCCTCTCCTCACCCTCGCTCACGTTCCTCCGTCTCTCCTTTCCCCGCCTCTCCTCCCTCACCCTCCGTCCTCCCCGTCTCCTCCCTCCCTCTCTCTCCCCCTTCTCTCTCCCCCTCGTACTTGTCTCCCCTCTCCTCTCTCTCCTCTCCGTCCCTCTCTCTCTCCCTCCCCCTGGCTTGTCACACTCTCCCCTCTCCTGCACATGCTCTGACTGAACAATGAAGCAGCTGATTGAGTCACCATCTCTTCCATTTCTCTCTCTCTCCCTCTCTTTCGGCATCTCTCTCTCCCACACACACAGGTTATTTTACTTCCTTGTGGTTCACCTCTCTCTCTCTCTCTCTCTCTCTCTCTCTCTCTCTCTCTCCTCTCACTCCACCCTCCTTCTCTCCTCCTTCACTTACATGTAGCTATATCAAAACATTTCAGAATCTTTCTCCCTCTCAGTCTTCCAAGTAGAGTCCCTTTCATCTCCTCCTCTTCCTCCTGTGATTTCTGTTTTTCATCTCTCCCTCCCTCTCTCCCTCTCCCTCCCTCTCTCCCTCCCTCTCTCCCTCCCTCCCTTCCTCCCTCTTTCTCAGCGTCTCTTCGTGTAAACGGAGTCAGAGCACTCGTTTCTGCTGGTGCCACTTTCTCTTTCTTTTTCTCTCTTTCTCATCACATCAGCCATCCGTTTAATCCCTACTTCCACTGTCCCTTTCTCCTTCGGCTGATGAAAAGCTAACAGGGGAGAAACGCTTTCCCTTCCCAGCCATAAACACACGTTAGCTATAACCTTCAGACTCCCCCAGTCTTGTTTACTTATCAGCATCCAACAAAGACATCACACCATCACTGGAGGTGACACAAACACAAGGACAGCGTGCGACTCTAACGTAGCGAAAAACACGTCGCTCTGTGTGGCGAATGTGACTGATTTTTCTCTTCTTTTTCTCTTCTTTTTTTTAAGCTGTGAAAAAAAACATTCATTAAATGCATTGATAATTGTTGGCTGTGATGAACATGGTTTTCTCACCCTCGCGGCAGCCTGTCTTATTTGGAGGTGGTCTGCGGTCCTCTCAGATCTCAGATCAGTGGATTAGCAGCTTGTCCTCAGCCAGGGGCTCTAAGGATCTCACAGGGAGGGACGGAGGGAGGGGGAACCCCCCAAAAAAGAGACAAAAAGCGAAGGGAGATCCTGTCTATCCAATCAGGAACCTAGTTTCCATCCCTGGAACGTCTGATTTCACAGCGATGTTCCGGATTGAACTGAGCGGTGGCAGGCCGAGCCAGGTCCACATGGTGCCCCCCTGTCAGTAACCTCTCAGAGCAGGTCGCTGGTGAGGCTCTCCTCTCTGTGTCAGTTCAGGGTTGTCTTCTTGGTCCTGTGTTGCCATGGCACCATGCTAGGCCTGAATCTTGTTAAACATTCAAATGTTCTTCGATATGGTGGCGTAGTCTTATCTACTTTTGGGTTTGAATATTCCCAAAATGTTAAAACAGCAGCAGTTCATGACATAACGTATACTCTCTAGTCGTATTCCAAAAACTGCTTCTTATTCTTCTTCTCTCCTTCTTTGGTACTTCTTCTTCTCTGAGCGTTGGGGGCGCTCTCCACGGTGACAGGAAGTCCTCCAGATAGGAGGCCTGGTGTCAGTTCTCCGGAGAGGGCGGGGCTTCCTCTGCACTGCCTCCCTGTGGAGAGAGGAGACAACGGAGGAAGGTGAGGATCACGTCAAACCTCAGCGCTGCGGTGCGCTGCTGCGGTGCAAAGGATGCTGGGAGCGAGAGGTGAAAGGACGGAAACAGGGGAGTCTGAGTCAGAGTTCACTGGGATGTGACTGTCCCTCTGCACAACCACACACACACACACACACACACACACACACACACACAACTGGTCAGATATACACACACAACTGGTCAAATATATACACACACACACACAACTGGTCAAATATACACACACACAAACACACAACTGGTCAGATATACACACACAACCACACACACACACACACACAACTGGTCAGATATACACACACGCACACACAACTGGTCAGATATATACACACACACAACTGGTCAGATAGATATACACACACACACACACACACAAACTGGTCAGATACACACACACACACAGACACACACCCATCCAACCAGTCAGACCTCTCATGAAGGTATTGTACATTCACGACACAGCGTATGACGTCCAGGGGACAGGAAGGGTACAGCATCCAGGAAACAGGAAGTCAGGATGAGAAGGTGACAGGGTAACTCGCAGGATCAAGCTAAGTGTGAACGCCCAGCGCCTGATCCTCCGAAGCACAGTCACTGGTGCACATATGATTTCCACCAATCAGATATCGGCTGGGTGAATGTGTGCAGTGGGCGTGTGTAGCATGCTAAGATGGAAAGATTCTTTATTCAGTAATGTATCTGTTTTTAACATCTCTCTCTGTGTGTGTGTGTCTGTATATGTGTGTGTGTGTGTGTCTATGCAGGGAGCAGAGTGTGTGTTCCTCTTCCTGACTGTTTAACGATTCTGAACACACCGCTACCTCATCCCTGCCTCTCAATTTATCATTTAGTGAGGGATGGAGGGAGAGAAAAAAAGGAGAGAAAAAAGAGAGACAGGGAGGGGAGGGGACGGGAGGGGAGGGGGGAGATGACATGGAAGAGAGGAGGGGGCTATTAGAAGGTCGTGAACTCGTTGGAGAATAAGTTGGAAGCTGGAATCACTGTCAAACTGAAGACGGGTTCAATTCATTGTGGCAGAACCCGACACAAGGGAATGATTGGGCCAAATAACAGTGTGAGTGTGATCAAACTGAATCTGTATGGAATGTGTATGTGGAGTATCTTGTTATAGTGCAGACACTAGCTTACATTTCTTCACTCATAAATTCAATTTATTTAGCCGATACAGATAAAAACAAATTCTGATCTGATTCTGATACAACCAGACCTGTATTTACCAGGGATAGTATAAAATAACCACTAGACACAATAACACAATAACGTCTCAGATGGTAGACAACACTGCAACAATAACATCTCAGTAACACAGCTACAACGCTACTGAGTTCAGTCAAGCAGAAACAGCCTCATCTTAATTTAGCTCAATCTAGCGCTCCTGTACGATTGTTATGGATCCTGACCTTCCCTTTGTCACGTCATCACTCATCAAGCGTTACAGTAAGGTGTTTGTGCACAGCTCTATGGCAGAGATTCATTAGTTTGGAAGAGTGAAGAGAATTATTGATGAGGAACATTTGTGCTCCCTGAGTCGCAGCACCTGTGGTGAACCTCTGTTTTCTGTGTTCTGGGTTTAAAGGAGGACGGGGCAGCGTCAGAAGAGAGCTTTGATGTTTTCAGCTGGTGGGTTTTTGTTTCTGAATGTGTGTGTGTGTGTGTGTGTGTGTGTGTGTGGGGGGGGGGGGGTTAGTTGTATGCAGGGGTTCGTTGTGTGTGTGTGTGTGGGGGGGGGGGGCGGGCGGGGTGGTTAGTTGTGTGTGGGGGAGGAGGGGTTAGTTGTGTGTGTGTGTTGGGGGGGGTTAGTTGTGTGTGTGTGTGTGTGTTGGGGGGGGTTGTTTGCCTCTGACTGCAGTGATTTCCTGAGTAAGCGAGTCGATCGGCGGGTGTGTGTGTGTGTTGTTGTGTTGTTGTGTTGTTCTGCACACTAGCTGAGACACAATGCCACGCTGAGCTGGACAGCGTCAAGATGAACCAGCTTTACAGCTTATTGTTCATTAACTTATTCTATTATTAAAACCCTTTCTCCATTCTTGTTCCTACATGCTGTACACCGTCTCTCTGGAAACTGCTTCCACAAATAGGTGTGTGTTTGTTCATGTGTGTGAATGTGGTTGTGAGTTTGTGTGTGTACGTGTATTGTGTGTGTTGTGTGTGTGTTGGCGTTTGTTTGTTAGTCACACTGATTTAATACTAATCAGTGAGAGGAGACAGCAAAGGGGCAGTAACTTGAAATGATTGGATACACACACACACACACACACACACACACACACACAAACCCTGTGCTATGTGACTGGACTTTTAACACAGCTGCACATAACATCTATTCAGCAGTAGAAAGGTGGGGAGAGAGAGGAGGAGAGAGCAGCGCAGGGGTAACCACAGACATGGACTCAGCCAGATTACTGTCATTCACACCAAACAGACGTCCTACTTCATTAACAGACATCCCAGATTATCAACACGCAGCCTTGGACGGTTCTCCTCCTAAAACAATATTTACTCTCTTTCTCTTTTTTTTTTCTCTCTCTCTCTCCCTTCCGCTCGTTTTTGGAGTCGTTGCGTTCCGACAGCTGATTCAGAGACCCTCGCTAGTTTCCTTGCTTCCGCCGAGGACAGCGTTGGTCCTAACAAGAAAGCTTTTAGCGCCCCCAATTACGGACACTCATGTGTGGTTGGTGAATCTCCCCTCTCTCTCTCCTCCCCCTCTCCCTCCTCCCCTCTCCCTCCTCCCCTCTCTCTCCTCCACCTCTCTCTCCTCCACTCCCCTTCATCTCTCTAATCTCATTCAGAGTCATCCTCCTTTGGCTCTCTCCACTCTCGGCTGTGGATTTCTCTCCATAATTCTCCCTCTGTCCCTCGTTTCTATCCCATCATCATTTCTCCCCCCCCCCCCTCCATCCCTCCCCCCCTCTCCCCATCCCTGAGTTCATCCGCCCTTTGTGCTGGTGCCATTTTGAGCCCTTCAGATTGCTCTCCCCCCACCACGTCTCGCGCTCAGCCGTCTCCTCCTAACGCTCGGCAGGATCTGCTCTGACGCCCCTCATTTAGGCAGGGGGAGGAGAGGGGTGAGGGGGAGAGGGTAGGGGAAGAGAGTGGTGGAAGGAGAGGGGCGGGGAGGAGAGGGGCAGAAGGAGAGGGAAGGGGAGGAGAGGGGGCAGAAGGAAAGGAGAGGGGAGGAGAGGGGTGGAAGGAGAAGGACAGGAAGGAGAGGGGACAGAAAAGAGAAGAGAAGAGAGGAGAGGAAAGAGAGCAGAGATGGAAGAAGAAAACAGCGAGCGCAAGGTACGGGGAGGAGGTGGGAGGAGGTGGGAGGGGGGGGAACCATTACGAGATGAAAAAATGCTGAGAGACCCATCTTGGTGGATACACTGAGATGGGTGAGTTTAATGGAGGAGCCAGTGAGACTAATGTGAGGGGGGGTGGGAGGATGAGGCGAGGGAACTGAAGTTTACTGAGGGTTGAGGAGGAATTGGTCTTAATGTTGGGATGAAGCAAATAGTGTGTGTGTGTGTGTGTGGGGGGGGGGGGGGTGAAGCTAGTGATTGAAGGACGGGGGAGTTAAGGAGAGGGTGAGAATGGGAGTGAGTGGGGCAGCTGAGGGAGAGCATGGGAGGGAGGGGAAAGTGGAGAGGGGGTGAGGCAGGGTTGAAAGGGTGTGGATGTGGTGAGGGAGAGTGAAGGTGAGCAGGTAAGGGAGGGGGGTTGAGAGAGCACAGAGAGAAGGTGTGGGAGACTTGAGGGGGGGTGAGAAGATGAGGGGTGAGGAGGAGACACAGAGAGAGGATGACAGGGTCGTGACAGAGAAAGGGGTCTTTTTACACAGTCATGGTTTTGATTTAATATTAATTAATAGTCATCAGGGTCATTATCATATGAATTAGTTCCCTGGCCATAAAAGAGGTGTCTCTACATCCCTGGGGAACATTACAGTCAGCTCGATAAACCTGTCAGACAGCTGTCCTTGGACCAATCACAGGGCACAAAGGCAGCAAAATTGGTGGATTGCAACCATGTGACTGCATTCCTCCAATCAGATTATGAATGGGCAATCACTTTAGCGCAGAGACGAGTTATTCATATTTTATGAGATTATTTTCTCTTTCCATTTTGACAGCAAGGAAGCATGCACACCACTGATTAAAAATAGAAGGCATCCAGTTTCATAAACTGCAAAGCCTTGATTTGGCATTTGGAATATAAATATTCCAAAAAAGCGCTGTCAAATCACGTTTATTAGATTGAGAGTAAGATTGTGATCAAACAGGTGCCTGCTGAGCAATAACGTATCTCATCACTCACATCGCGTCCTGATGGGTTAGCCTGAAAGATTACACTGCTTGGAAATAAAACAGCATTCACAAACCATCTGTTGTGTAACTTTAACCATGATGTCGTGTCACACTGTGATGACAAAGTACCCCAGGGTTAGGGCTCATGTGTAAACACACACCATACACAAATAGTAAATATGAAAAAGAGAAGAGGAACCTGAAACAGAATACACACAAGGTGTGTGTTTATCTGAGCCTCGTCGTGGGTGCATGCTGGGAGATGAACTGCCGAACCTGTACAAGCCCTTGGCTGAGCTGGATCAATTCAGTCTGCTGCGCTCCACCAATCACGGTGGCCCATCGGAGAGCCGGCACACAGACCCCTCCTCTAATGGCGCAGAGATCTCCTGATCCCAGGGGATCCCAACTGATCATACATGAGCCCTCTGTGATCCCATATTATTTCTGATGATCCTAAAAAATCCCAGGTGATCCTAAGTGATCCCAGATGATGCCAGGTGATCCCAAGTGATCCCGATGATACCAGGTGATGCTAAGTGATCCCAGACGATGCCAGGTGATCCCAAGTGATCCCCGATGATACCAGGTGATGCTAAGTGATCCCAGACGATCCCAGGTGATGCTAAGTGATCCCAGATCATGCCAGGTGATCCCAGATGATGCTAAGTGATCCCAGATGATGCCAGGTGATGCTAAGTGACCCCAGATGATGCCAGGTGATCCCAGATGATCCCAGGTGATCCCAGGTGATGCTAAGTGATCCCAGATGATGCCAGGTGATCCCAGATGATCCCAGGTGATCCCAGGTGATGCTAAGTGATCCCAGATGATGCCAGGTGATCCCAGATGATCCCAGGTGATTCCAGATGATCCCAGATGATCCCAGGTGATGCTAAGTGATCCCAGATGATGCCAGGTGATCCCAGATGATCCCAGGTGATTCCAGATGATCCCAGATGATCCCAGGTGATGCCAAGTGATCCCAGGTGATGCCAGGTGATCTCAGATGATCCCAGGTGATTCCAAGTGATCCCAGGTGATGCTAAGTGATCCCATATGATTCCAGGTGATCCCAGATGAGGCCCTGAGCCCCTGTCACCCCCCCCCCCAACGCATGCAGCCATAGGTGAGCTATATCATTGACTACACTTCCACATGACGTCCCTCGCTCTCTCTCTCTCTCTCTCTCTCTCTCTCTCTCTCATGATGCGTCGCACAGCGATGAAAGGCTGTCACACTGTCGCATCAGATGTTCTCTGTGGTGACTGTTCACTGAAGACACAATATAACCACATCATCTCAGCGGAGACTCAGTCATGCATGCTGAAGCACAGTAATGAAACGCTGACATCACCGAGCCATCAAAAGCTCTGCCCTCTTCCATGTCAAAGTATTGTTAATGCAAAATAAGATTTTGTTGCTGGTTGACTGATAATATGTTGTACTCTCTCTCTCTCTCTCTCTTTATTTCAATTCAGTGTTTTTTTTTGTTGCTAAGACTGCACGCTACACAGGACGAACCAGTTTAATGTGTGCATTGTTTTCCTTCTCCCTCCAGTCCCAGTCCACTCCTCACACACATATCCCGGTGCGCGCACACACACACACAAAAACACGCACGAATGAACACACACATGCATGCCATCCTCTCCCTCCTCTTCTGTATCAGTGTAATTGATGACTGGAAATAAACAGGCAAATTTAAGTGCTGGACACCCCACTGCTCTCTCTCCTCTCTCTCCTTTCCTCTCCGCTCTGCTCTCTCTCCTCTCTCTCTGCTCCATCTCCCCTTACTTCTCTCTGCTCAATCTCTCCTCTTCTCTGCCTCATCTCTCCTCTCTACCCTCTCTCACTTCTCACTTCTTCTGCAGTATCTCTTTCCTATATGCCTTCCCTATTCCCCTCCTCTCTCTCTCTCTCTCTCTCTCTCTCTCTCTCTCTCTCTCTCTCTCTCTCTCTCTCGCTCTCTCTCTCTCTCTCTCTCTCTCTCTCTCTCTCTCTCTCTCTCTCTCTCTCTCTCTCTCCCCTGCTCTCTGTCCCTCCTCTTTGCTTTGTTTTCCTCCTACTCCTCCTCCTGGAGACGCTCAGGAGGAGAGAGGAAGAGAGGGAGGGAGGGCAAGGTCAGAACACTGAGATGAATGCATGTGTGGGAGCCGCCAACACAGACAGAAATCCACAGAGGGAGCGACAGAAAGGCGAGGGGTCGAAGGGCGCACAAGGAACCAGCTAATCTCATCAGTGACTTATATCCTGATGACACGTTCAAACGTGAGTTTCAGACACACCTCGGGGGGGGAAGTGTGTGTGTGTGGGAGGGTGTTGAGAAAGTAGTCATGAAAGTAACCGTCTCCTGCTGACTCTGAGCTGTGTCTGATCGATACCTCTCCGGTCTGTGGTCTTTCCTGCTGCAGGTCTGGGGGTCTGTGGTGCAGACAGGCAGGGGAGGCTCCCCAGCTCCTAAAAGCCCCTGTCGGTGTGAATGATCGGTCAGCCTGTCCTGTCCCGAACACTCAGCCCTGCCCACTGACAACAAAGACACCCACAACCAGCTTGTCTGACCAGACGCGTCAATCTCAATGTGCCGCATCGATTCAGGATACCTCGTGGGCCTGTGCGCGAGCGTGTTTGTGCGTTTGTGTGTGTGCGTTTGTGTGTGTGAGAGAGAAGGAGGAGGAGTGGGGAGGCTCCCACGGAAATGTTGTCGACCACGTTGTACAGTGTTGTACATTGATTATGCATTTTACATACAGTCTACATCAGTGCGTTTCTACGTCTCTCGCTATCTGTCCCGAACAGTCACACAACATGAATATTAAAAGCACCATCCCCAGCCGTGTGTGCCTCGGACTTAATAATAAATGGAGTGTAATGATTTAATAGGTTTGCATGTTGACACATCCCATAGGCTTTGTGCCATTTGAGCCACCGTACTGTACAAACACTAATGGAGAGAGAGAATGATGGGTAAAAAGAGATGGCAGGGAGAGGAGTGGGGCCCAGCAGGAGCGATGGTAGAGGGAGGGAGAGAAGAAGAGAGAGGAGAGGGAGGAGACAGGAGAGAGGGTCGAGGGAGGGAGAGAAGAAGAGAGAGGAGAGGAAGGAGCAGGAGAGAGGGTCGAGGGAAGGAGGGAAGAAGAGAGAGGAGAGGGAGAGAAGAAGAGAGAGGAGAGGGAGGAGGCAGGAGCAGGAGAGAGGGTTGAGGGAGGGAGAGAAGAAGAGAGAGGAGAGGGAGAGAAGAAGAGAGAGGAGAGGGAGGAGGCAGGAGAGAGGGTCGAGGGTCAACGGAGGGAGAGAATAAGAGAGGAGAGAGAGAATAAGAGAGAGGAGAGGGAGAGAATAAGAGAGGAGAGGGAGAGAATAAGAGAGAGGAGAGGGAGAGAATAAGAGAGAGGAGAGGGAGAGAATAAGAGAGAGGAGAGGGAGGAGGCAGGAGAGAGAGAGAGATGAAGGACAGGCACTGGGCATCGTCCCCATTTCATTCTAAAGGTCCTTATCCACTCCCTCCGTCTCTGATTGGAGCCATCATTAATGTGCTGTCTTCCACTGCTGGTCTCCTCAACCTTCATGCCCCTCTTCTAGGCTCTGTCCTCGCACACTCTGGCGCTTCTCCATGTGTGTTGTGTGTTTGCACCCTCACTTGAACCGGCACATGCACATATGCAAGCGCTCTCTCTCTCTCTCTCTCTCTCTCTCTCTCTCTCTCTCTCTCTCTCTCTCTCTCTCTCTCTCTCTCTCTCTCTCTCTCTCTCTCTCTCTCTCTCTCTCTCTCTCTCTCTCTCTCTCTCTCTCTCTCTCTCTCTCTAACCCACACACACACAAATAATGGTACAGACACACAAAGAACCAGACGCACACAAATACACACTTACACACACT
Organism: Neosalanx taihuensis; assembly: GCA_030340665.1. NCBI lineage: Eukaryota > Metazoa > Chordata > Actinopteri > Osmeriformes > Salangidae > Neosalanx > Neosalanx taihuensis. The sequence continues at coordinate 7,285,796 of CM059310.1, forward strand.
TTTTTTCCTGAGACCCTTCCCACAATGACCAAAAACACCATATTCCATTAGCCATATTGGCTATTTTACTGTTAGAAGCTGGTTCCCTTCTCCATTGTTCCCCTCTCCGGCTCCTCGTCGTAAAAACCCAGCAACACGCTGGCCGTAACTTCACTGTGAAGACAACAATCACTTCCTGCCAAGCTAGTATTTTTCCCCTGAATTCCCCTATTTTTCGTTCCAGCCCCCTGTGTAAAGGCTGGAACCTTTCCACCTCAATATGACTGGAAATTACTCTTTCGCACAACACTGCCACACTTAGCAAAATTGCATATGAGGAGAGGCAGAGGCTGTCGGAGATCTGACCTGAAAACCACGTGAGCCGCCTCAGCCAAGCTTTGGCACATGTCAGCACACACAATGAGCTTTGTCATCTGCATTCTGCTCTCTGGTTGGGGTGTGCCAACATGTCCAGACAGTCTAATTCCACAGCAGGGCACATCATACGTTTTTCAATAGATTGTTCCCCTTCTTCTGAAAAGACTGCCGCAGTCTCCAAAATACATCCATCCAGGATGACAGACAAGCATGGCATGAGAGGGTTGGCGTTATGATGCCCAGAGATCTGGGTCTGCCGGAGCCTGACAGCTGCAGACTCTGGACAGAGGCTAGAACACAGGTCCACACAACTGGGTTTGAACGGGTTCAGCCCAACTGATCATGGATGTTGGTGAGAGAAACGAGGGTCTGCAGGACTGAGATGACTGCATATAGGCTGGAAGCGAGGGGGGAGGGGGGGGGGTGGTACTGGGGGGTGGGGGGGCAGGTGGGGGGCTCTTATCCCTCCCTCCGGCGTGCACACGCACACCCTTAAACTGCACACGCAGACTGTTTACATGCGCGCGCTCTTATCGGCACGCCACACGCTCTTAAACTGCACCCGCAATGCACAGTATACACCCAGACGGACTGCACAATCGCACACAGATTGTACACACCCACACACACACACACACACACTTCCTCATCAAGTCAGTGATGGATCCTGCAGCCACCTGTGTGGAAGCTGACCCTGCTCTCCTCTCCCCACGTCTCTCAGTGGGGATCCCCCCCCCCCGTTCAGGCCTCTCTTGTTGTTGTGAATAAGATCTGCTAATGTAATCCAATTAGGCGTGGTCTGCCGTCTTATCTCATTCCGCTAAGCTTCCTGTGACGGCTTGGTCGTCTCTTAACGCGTATAACATGATTGATCGGGGGTTTGGACTGAACGATTGATTGGTCTGCTGGTAAATAATATAACCCCATGTGGCGACGGGCGACGCAAGTGTGGGTTAAAAATCTCAAGGATTTTGATGAGGGCTGTAATGTGAGGTGACACAAACACACACACACACAACAACAGACACACACACACACAAACACAAATATGTCTCCCGGGAACAGTAAAAGGCAGTTCTAGCTTCTGTCTATTCTCCATAATCACAGTTTTTTTTCCTCTCTCCACTACCATCTAACTCTACTCATTAGGTACAGCATTGGACCGCAAATCTAGAGGCTTCAGGTTCCAATACACCATGGGACGTTTGCTTTGAATGAAAGTGTAATCAGAATAAATTATTTATGGTTATTACTTCAGGGCTACCCCCTCCACTGTCACACATACAGCCCTCCGCAGTAGAGGGAAGCGTCTGCTAAATGGATGTGTTCCATTACAGTGAGCGTACAGGTGGTAGGTAAGCGCTTCTACAGTGATCACAGCCTGGCCTGCCCTGAATGCTTCACAGCTTCAGGTGGATAACCTGGGATAACTCACATTCGGTTTCCATTCAAGATACCATTTTGATGTGTAAAGAGAGAGAGAGAGCAAGAGAGAGAGAGAGAGGGAGAGGGAGAGAGAGAGAGAGAGAGAGAGAGAGAGGGAGAGAGAGAGAGAGAGAGAGAGAGGGAGAGAGAGATCTGTTTTGTAGATACTGTTGACTTGTTTTCTGAACAAAATGATTTCCATTGTTGACCTGCCAAGGCTCTAAATCTTTCTGGGGTTTTTGTTTTTGTGGTGTTGACTTCAAATGCAGCCCTGCGCCTCATTCATCTTTCCAGCCTTCATTTCCTCCATCCACTCCTCCTTTCATCCCTCCATCCCTCCTTACATCTTCAACCTCAAGCCCTCCAAACCACTTGATCTTCTGTCTATTCTTGCCCTTCTCTGATCGCCTGCATTGTGTGTGCAGGACTAGAAGCAGCACAGTACAGTAATAATCCCAGATTACACATAGCTACTCACTTTGTGAGTGTGTTTCTTGTACAGTATGCCAGTGCACACATGCCCATTTGAACGCGGGTCCTTCCATCGGTCTAATCTTGTACTGCACTGCGTCTAGAAGCGTAATCTTGTGTGTTGTCGCTCTGAATTTGTGTAACCATAATCTCAATCGCACTGGCTGGCATCTGTACGTCTATAATCTGGTGAAAAGTCCATTTCAGCCCTTCAGAAAAGCCCCGATTCAAGATTTTTTTTAATACCGACGGTAAGCTTACAGAGCACCACCCACACAAACACGAAACTAACCCAAATACCGCGGCCTGTTTGGAACAGACAACCAGAGATAACATCCAAGCTGAGAACATAAGAACCCAGCGGGAACCTGGACACCGCAGAACACCTAGCCTACTTCCCTGACCTACTGGGCACTGGTCATATGGACAAGACTCCCTCCAATCTGTTTTAATGCCATGTATCTGCACTACTGCTAGACCGACTGTTCCTGACAGCGATCCTTGCTTATTTCTCAGCTTCTCTCTTACATCAAACCTTTCATTCAATATCCTGAAAAGACACTCTGATGTAACAGGAAGTCAGAAGGTGAAATTCCTTGAGATGTTTCTCACCTTCGTTTTAGCTTTAGTTAATGTGAAACCAAGTTTAACACAGTCCTTAAGGTTGTCTACAACAGTTCCGCGTTAATTTGAAATGCTTTAATGACAGCTACGATAATACAGCTTCCATACAACTACAGTTTTACATACAATTGGAAGTGCACTTAAAATGAACTGATTAATGCATTCACATTTACGTATAATATAAGCATACTTTATGTATAAAATGTTGATTAGTCCTCTTCTTCTGATTGTGACCCAGTCACCTGAATAACTATGAATATCCGTGCTTTTTAAGCACGCTTCCAATTACATACAAGTGTCATACAAGGCTTCCTCTTTGGGAAACCATCTCCATATCTTCTTATCTGTATGCAAGTCTCCAGAACACTCCAGGGTTAGCGGCTCAAAACGCTCCCAACGCTGAAATGTCCACTTCACGCCAGCTCCACCATTGCTAAGAGTTGAATTTTAATAGATATCACATCATAATACGCCTGACTGTAATTGTCCCACTGAGTCATCAGCAGTAGATAATGACTTTCGTATGCATGTGATCCCACACAGTAGGTCAAGAGAACATCCACAGCCGCTGAGATGGGGACCTCTGTCCTCTCAGGGGGGGTCAAAGACACGCGACAAAGGTGAGCTGACACACAGGGACGATAAGCCTTTACACAACACAGACTCGTGTTTAACTACAGCAACATTACTGTGTGTGTGTGTGTTGTAGTTCAATTGAGAGTGAACTAGGTTGAAAGAAACATAGAGGGACAAAGTCAGAGACAGCCAGAGGGAGACAGAGAAAGAGAGACAAAGACAGAGAGAAAGAGATGGAGGGAGACAGAGAAACAGAAAGACAAACAGGGACATCAACGGACAGAGAGAGAGAGAGAGATAGGGGCTCACTGTAAATGACTCATTTTCCTGTGTGTATGAGTTGGCCAATCTCAGCACTTGTTCTGGCATGTCCACAGTGCCCTACTGGCTGCCAGCTGTCACTAGGAGGGAGAGGGAAGGATGGAGAGAAGGAGGAGAAGAAGAGGGGGACGAAGGGAGGGGTGTCAACGTGAGGACACACACCCTGAGGCTTTCTTCCACTTGTGCTCTCGTTCTTCTCTGCATCTTGATGACATAGACAACATGGCTGCCCTGAGACACGGGAGCGACAGAGAAAACAGAGGAGAGACAGGGACAAAGTCAGAGAGAGGGAGAGAGGATGGGGGGGGGAGAGAGAGGGAGGATGGGGGAGAGGGAAATATATATAGAGAGAGATTGCTACAAAGCCAGAGAGAGCGAGATAGAAAAGATAGAAAGAGGGAGAGCAACGGAGAGATAGAGAAATAGAGAGAGGGAGAGCGGGGTTAGGGGGAAGGGTGCGAGAAGAAAGTATGGACAGAACCCAGCATTATTGATCATGAAGGTTAAAGCAGAAATGTTCTCCATATTCATCATCCCAGCACAGCGGGTCACACTAGAATGTGGACGGGCAAGCCTGAGCTCTGGGGGAAACACTTCCATTAACACACAGAACGCAACACACCATCATTATGCTCTCATTTGCATCGCTGTGTTCTCAGAGGCCAACATGCTTGCCCCTCCCCAGCACTCACGCCTTCAGCAAGGAATAAGGACGAACCATCCAGAAAAAAAATTATAGAATACCACAAAAATAGAGAATGCCGGGTTGTCTGACGTGCAATCATATTCAGCCATGATTCAGCTGTGGGAGGGAGGGAGGGAGGGGAGGGAGGGAGGGAGGGAGGGAGGGAGGGAGGGAGGGAGGGAGGGAGGGAGGGAGGGAGGGAGGGAGGGAGGGAGGGAGGGAGGGAGGGAGGGAGGGAGGGAGGAGGAGATGCTCAAAGAGGCAGAGTTGAGAGAGGACGATTAGCATGAGACACAAAGACGGGTCGGCTAAACCAAGCAGACGAGACCCAACCGACACTGAAAAAAAGATTCCAATCAGAAGCCGAAAAGCTTTCCTTTTTTTAACCAAGCCAATACCCTTTTGTGGAGTTCCACAATCCAAACAATTCGTACGAGGTTCTCCAAAAGAACCTTTCACAAGCTGGTTGCGTAAAGAAGCAACGCGTGTTCGTCGTACAGTAATGGTACCACGTGTCTTGGGCGACCTTGGGTTAAGGGTGTCTCCTATCCTGCTACCCCAAGGAGCATCCTCCTGTGTCAGGCCTTCCGTCAGCCATCCCTGGGGAGTATCTGCCTGGTTCCCAGACCATCATCCTACACCCATAAATGATGCATGTGAGTGCCTATAGAGACCGCAAGGTAAGGAGAAGGAGAGGGGAAAAAAATAAAAAACAAGAGACCAAATGAGATGGAGAAAGATGATGAAAGGGTTTTGGTGGCAAGGGAGTCCAATTGAGAGAGAGATAGACAGAGACAGAGTGAGAGAGGGGGGAGGGAGAGAGGAGAGGGAGAGGTGAGAGGGGCAGGGAGGGAGAGGGACAGGGAGGGGGAGAGAGAGATAGCGAGAGAGAGAGAGGGGGGGGGAGGGGGACAGGGAGAGGTGGAGGGAGAGGACTCATGGGAAAACTCGGCATCTAAACGAGAAAAATAAATCATTGCATTCAAGGTCTGATCCATGGAGGCATTTAGAACTGCTCTGCTTAGGAGCCAGAGGAACCTCCGAGCAGAACCTCGGGTTAAATACCAAGAGAGCAATCTGTCAGCAGCATCCCTGTGCTGTGCTAAACCTGCCAGTCACTCCACCCTCTTCATCCAGAGGAAACTGCTCATGTTCTGGGTCTCGACCGGGGGACACACAACATGTGACAGCGACACCCATGTATATTTTGGCAATCCACAAGTGCACCAAGCCCCCTCAAAAAAGGAAAAAAAGGCCAAAACTATTTCGAACACCAGTTTTTTATGACCTGCTACGGTATACGACAACCCGTGTGTTCCATAAGGAAAGATTTAAGAGAGAATTGGAATTGAGATATGTTTCCTGATGAGCAATGCACCCGGCCTTCGTCAGGCTCATCGGCCGGACAGAGAGCCCCCTGCTCGGCCGGGTAACCCGAGGGAGGACCGGGGGACGGACTGGCCCCTCATCACGCAGAATAATTACCGTAATTTTTGCGATGTGATTTAACTGATAAAGCGATGGCTATAATAGAGAGAGGATGAAGAGAGAGAAAGAATGAGAGAAAGAAAGAAAAGATCATTTGTCACGCACAGATAAGCAAGTAGAAAGTCCAGTCGCCAACCTGTTCTATAGCGTTTAACCATATAGACGAAATATTTTTTAAAGAGAAAAAAAAAGAGAACGCCTAATTACGGAATAAATAGGAACCATTCATTAGTAGGCTTTAAACGTGGTTCATTTAATGAGGGTTGAATAAGTGTTTCTCTTTATAGGCAAAGTAGTGGGTGAGACAAGGTTATATTATGTTATTCCACACCAGGTGCATGCGATATAAAACATTTCCTATAGATATATGTGATTTGGCCAGTCTGCAAGGAAGCCTCACCCAAACTGATGCACAATGAAATATGTCCAATAACTGCACAATGGGGTTTCAAGTTCAACGCTGTCAAACTAATTTGCCCTCCTATAAAAAAATCGCTTAAACCTACCTTATCCAGATCCTGGCAATATTACTGTCACTCAATCCGTACAGAGAGACTCATAGTGTTTCTGCGATGCCTATCGTCCTCCAGTGCTCTAAGAGGGAAAATCGTCAATATCACCTTGTGGGAATTGTAGTCCCACTCCCCAAACCTTCAGCTCGATTTGAATGCGAGTCCGTCAGTCAGCTAAGCCATAATTATATCATGTCTCCGTTTCTAGAAGGACCTCCCTCTGCCTTCATCCAGCCTCTCCTCCCTCTGCCTTCCTCCAGCCTCTCCTCCCGCTGCGACACTCGGTGTCCAGGCTGAAAACACGAAAACAGTTAAATCTCCTATTTTCACACCCCTCGTGTTCTTCCAGTTTCCATATCAGACACTACGAAACAGCGAAAACGTCCTGGGGAAAGGGGGTCCTTGTCTCAGTTCGCCCTGTTTTCTTCACCGATTCGGGATAAAGGGATGGAGGGATAGAGGGAGAGGCGATTAAGGGGTGCAGAGGGAACAGAAGTGAGCCAGCAGAGAGTCTGAACAGAGAGGGGACCTTTCCCTTCCTGCACGCAGGAACATGATCGTTCTTAATTGCCAGGCCCAGGTGCTCCGTTAAAAACCCAATTAGGCTAGGGTTCTTTATCAAACTAAAACATGGCCTTTACCCAAATCTATAAAGGGCAGCCTAAACCACACAGTTCCATCAATAGATATATTTTTTAATGAAGGAAAAGTGCAGCTCTCTGAAAGCTTAAGTGATCCCCTATCAAATGTAATTTCTCTTAATCACAGAAATGTTCCTTCATGGTCCTTTATAGACTATTACCTGGATAATCTCCTCTCTAAAATCAAATGGAATGACGAGCGACAGGACGCTGGACTCAGCACAGCGTTCACCATGGAAACGGTGGGCCGAGCAGCTGTGGTAAATCGACTTTCGCACAATAGATGCTGGCCCAATCTAACATGGAGCCAGCCAGCGTTTAAAGAGAGCATCCAAGGTGATTCCGGGAGCGGAGCAACATCTGTTCTCCGGTCTCCTAAAGGGACTGGAGCTCACGTCGGTACCAGAACTGTTCTGGTGCGCGAGGCCCGGGAACTCTCACCTGTGTTGTGAGGTTCACAGGTGGAGCTAGGCTCAAAGGCAAATCGCCCCCCCCCCCCAGATGTTTACAAGAACAAACCTCTCCTCTGCTTTTCCGACAGTGACTGGATGTGCTTGTCTGTCTGTAGGGAGCAGTTTCAGTGGGGGGAGAGGGAGGGGGGGGGAGCCGTAATATAAACTGCTTGCACCAATACACCATGGAGGACACAGGTCTGTTGGTACATTAGTAACAACAGCTGCATAATGTTTCTTGTGTGTGTGTGTGTGGGGGGGGGGGCAATTCTACATGTATGCAGCCTATTAGTTAACCATGAAACACGTCTGTCTCTGTTGAGAAGATTTACAATGTAGCGCTTTGGTAGTCAAAATGCGTGTACGTTCGACGGCAATGTGCTTGAAATGTGTCGTCGAGGCGAGATGTTCCGATTAAACTCCCAGAATGTGAGGTTGTTGCCCGTGATGCGTTTCTGTTCGAAGCAATTGCATGCTTCACTGCAAACCCGTCCTTACATGGTGAATGTATACATAGGCTCACATGAATGATTGAATGTGTATACCTTTTGCACTTTATTGTAAGCAAGAGTGTATGTATGTCATGGGAGCTGCCAACCGTATCGTCCCACAGGAAAACCTTCAAACCTGTACTGTTTACTCACTGTACAGATAAGGACTGTGTTATCCCTACCCTCTCTCCTGCTCTCTCTCTCCCCCTCTCTCCCCCTCTCTCTCCCACTCTCTCTCTCTTCCTTTCTCTCCCCCTCTCTCTCATACTCTCTATTTCTCTCTCCTGCTTTCTCTCCTACTCTCTCCTTCTCTTTCTTCCTTTCTCTCTCCCCCTCTCATACACTCTATCCCTCTCTCCTGCTCTCTCCATCTCCCACTCTCTCACACATTCTCTCCCACTCTCTCTTCCTTTCCCTCTCTGTCTCTCTCTCCTCTTTTTTCCCCTCTATTTCCATTGGTTTCCTCCACTTCCCTCCAGAGATGTGCCCTGCAAAGCAGAAGAGAAGGATGTGTTTGGCCAAATTGTTGTTTCTCCTCTCACGTCAGGACAATTAGAAGGTGGAATTGACAATCCCAAGCAATTAGCCGGCTCCACGGCAGCACAGTGAGAAGAGGAGGACGGCAGAGCAAAACCTCAAGACTTGTTACATCACATAAGGAACAATTGGCTGTTCTTACAGTAATAGGACAAGATCTATGGTTCTGCAGGAGGAAGAGAGACAGAGAGGAGTTAGAGAGAGCAAGAGAGACAAAGACTGAGAGAAGAAGAAATAAACAGTGATAAAATATCCACTGTGAGGGAAAGAGAGAGAGAGCGAGAGAAAGAGAACAACCTTCTGATGTACACTACGTGCCATAAGGTGTCGTACGAGCCGTCAACAACACATTAATCACTTTGGGGAAAAAAAAAAGGTTTTAGGTTCTCGGGTGAAACTTTTAGATATCTAACACATGTTGCTTGGTGCGTTGAGATTGTGAGGGAGGCAGAAGAGAGAGCGTACAGTGTGGGCGTCGTCTTACCTTACTGCATGGAGAGGGAGCAGACAGCGAGGTGCCACCAACTACAGATAAAACTATCTCCATCCTCTCCATAATTAACTCGGTTTCAGTAACTACCCTTTGGGCCTCGCCGTTGCCATGGCTACCTCGCATCCCCCCATTTTTTTTTTCATCTGTGGATCAGACTTGGATATTCTCCCTCCCTCCCGCCCTCCTCCCTCCCTCCCTCCCGCCCTCCTCCCAATCCCCTCACCACCCCCTCCCCCATACCCTCTTGGGCTTTCTTAAAATTCCTGTCACACACACACACATACTATACATGCCAACACGTACAAACAAGTACACACACGCACACCCACACGTACAGACGGCATTCACACACTCCCTTGTAGCCATTGAATAAAGATTCAGTGGACATCAAAGTCCAGCCTTCGTCTTGGACTCTGGTAGTTCAGAGTCTAACCACAGCTTCAGTAGGTTATCTTCTCACTGAAGTTCTACCACAACACCATGTCCTGATGTCGGCTTTGGAGCATTAGGAAAATGTGGCTTCAAAGACAAAACGCAAATGATCCTCATTAGCATTCCACAACCAGCCTGGTCGAGTGATTCAGTCAGACAGTCACCAGTGTTGGTAAACAGCAAGTGAATAGTTCTCGTATTGTACACCAACAATGCGCTGAAGAAACAGATTGACGGCTTTGTGATTTACTTTAACGCTGAACACAGTATCGTATACGTGTTAAGACTTAAAAAGGTAGACAAGAACACGTGAACACGCTACAAGGACAAGATTGTGAGCTTGTTACAGCGAGACTAGAACGAAAACAGCGTTGTGAAGACTTGAATATTCTTATACGACAGTGGCTTAAATAATGAATCTCTTTCATGTTCATATCTCACATCGGGACTTTAAGTAGTCACTGCGACTGTGGCACAATATCCACATTAGTGGAAAGCTGCTAAGACAGAGAACTGATTACTATAGAATCCCCTTCATCCCGTCATTATGTCATTAGGCTCTCAATGACCCCTGTTCACACAGTCCATTAACATCTCATGCAGAAGGCAGTAAAAGCTGCAGAGGTTTATGATATAGGACGGTTAGCGAGCGCTGGTGCGTGCCGGACGCATGCTTCTCTCTGCGTCAGGGTCACACGCCCATGGCTCCCCGTCATGAGATCATGCCTCGTGAGCAGTTGTTTATACATGTTTTAGGAAGAGCTGACGTGGGGGGAGATACTGGGGGGGGGGGGGGGGGGGGGGGGTGACGTAAGAGAGATGATGAGAGCGTGAGAGGGCAAGAGAGAGGGGGCAAGAAAGAGAGAGAGAGGGGTTAAAGAGAGACGAAGAAGGTGAGAGAGAGGTTAAAGAGAGAGAGGGGGGTGAGAAAGACAGATGGAGGAAGAGAGAGGGTGAGAGAAGAAAAGAGAAAAAAGAGAGAGAGGGAGAGAGAGTGAGAGGAGGAACGATAGAGACATGAGTCTGTGCATCAGCATTTTCCTTTGTCCGTATGCAAGTGTAATTTATGGGTGTGGACCACTGTGTAAATATTCATAAATATCTCAGTGCAGTGTTGACTCAGTACTTGCAGGGGGTGTTGTTGGTGATGGGGGGAGGGGGAGGGGGGGGGGCAGGGGGCGGAGGCTCTTAAGTGCCTTGCCGTGGGCCGATCAATACCAGTGATAAATCTGCACCGCTAATTTCCACTCATCAAAACCATCCTCCTGCCATCACACACACACACACACACACACACACACACAGATGTTATACACAAGCACAAGAGCACACACACATTCATGTAAACGTGCACAGACACAGGCAGTTGAATGTGCACACCTGCAGCAGTGTGTAGTCTGTGTGTGTGTGTGAGGGCAGTGGACTGACATGTAACTGAAGGGAGGGAGGGAGGGAGGGAGGGAGGGAGAGGGGGGGCGGAGGAGCTGTGCGGTGAGAGGGGCCGGGGGGCGGGGGGGGGGGGGGGTGGTCACCCTCCTGGACCCCCCTGACGAGGGACGTGGTTCTGATGTGGAACACCGGATCATTCCATGGCCGCCGAGATGCTGACGATAACCGCTGCACTTTTGATTTTCTTCGGTGTAGTTTTTTTTTGCACGCGTGTCGCTCTGCACAACACAGACGTCCTGCTCTCTAGAACGCGATGAATTATCTTCGGAACAAGCAGGGGTGAGAACCTCCTTGTCCCAGAAGCAGACTAGCACAGCAGAACAGAGACACAAGATATACTCATACCGACTCCTCCATTCATGTATCATACATCACCAACACTGGGGGCGAGTACAACCAGCCTTTTAAGGTGCGAGAGAACAACTTCCTTCATTCCTCTTTCTCTTTGACCCTGTATCTCTCCATCCCTCTCTATCTATTATCTATTATCACTGTGATTTTGCACTACTGTGTGCAACCCCCCCCCCTCCCCCCGTACTGTATATATCCATTCTCCTCCACATTCCATACCCCTTATTTTATACTTGTACTTGCTACAGTTACATGCCCCCAAACTGTACAGCTAGTGCCCACTTTTTATTTGTATTTCCAATGTTTTTTATTTTTATCGCATCTTATTTAAGTTCCATATATGTTCTCTGTTTGCTCTATCCTGCCACAGTAAATTCTGTGTTTGTGTAACTTGCATGGCGAATAAAACAAATTCTGATTCAGATTCTAACTCACTGTATTCTATCTCTCTCTCCATCTCTCTCTCTCTCTCTACTTCCCTCTCTCCCTCCCTCCCTCTCCCTCACTCTCTCTCCAGGTTTTGCTGAGCATAGACAAGCAAGGAAGTTTTGTGTTAATTATTGAGGGACTCCGCGAGGAGAGAGGGGATCATTTCAAAAGGCTGTAGTATGACTGTGTGTTACTGACAAGAAGACAGAGAGGTGAAAAAAAGAGACAGAAGGAAAGCGAAGAGGAGAGGCAGGTGCACAAAACCAACCGAGAGAGAGAAAGAGAAAGGCAGAGTGTTAATGGTGAAAGGCTGATGAAGGAAGAATCACTGTAATGTACTGTAACGCAAGACCGATTTATTCTGAACTTTCAAATCAGTCATTAAATTGCAGCTGATGTCAGCCTGCTCATGAGAGGGATGTGACGTCTAACATCATTCTTGTTCCCAGCTCCGAGCACTCTAAGGCAGTTAACGCTGAACTGGTTAGCAGCCACTAAACAGTGTGTGTGTGTGTGTGTGTGTGGGTACGGGTGTGTGTGTGGACAGGATGTGTGTGTGAGACACGTTAAGGCAAGCAGCCTGTACAGCCTCCAGGCCTCCCTGGCTATCTGAGTCACTGTGCCCCAGCCCAACATACTCCACTCACTCAGCTTAGATAAGGGTCTTCTCTCTCTTCTCTTTTTATAGTCTTATTCTCTCGCTTTCTCTCTCTTGCCTCTCTTTTTTAACCTTTCTCTCGCTCTCTCTTCCTCTTTCCCTTTTTCGGGACTCACTCCTTGAACCCCCCCCCCCATCTCTCTTTTTCTCTCTCTCCCTCTCCATCCCCCCCCTCTCTTTGTCCCCATCCTTTTCTCCCCCCTGTCCACCTCTCTCCGCCTTCATCCCTCCATCAGACACCCCTCGTGTTGACCCCCCCCTGTCCAGCACCCTGAAAACAGGCAGCACCTCGTCCTCAGTCTTCCTGTGATTCAATCAGACAGCTGCTCCTGTCTGGGTTCGTGCTCTCTCCCTTTTGACGCTGTTTCCTTCACAAACAATTTCATCTCATTCGTTTAACTCCTCCTTTGATCCAAAAAGGCTGCGCGAACCTAACGCACTGGAGTACAGCAAGCTTCGATGCTGAGAGCACTCGCCAAACCCCCCCCCCCACCACCTTTTCTACCTTCCGAGATTCTTAATGAGATTCATGGGGCTGTGTCACATGACCTGAGAGTCTGTCATCGTTGGCTGGGTTTGAGTGACATGCGGAGGGTCTGCGCGTCTGTGATTACCACTGCGGCACGGCGTGGCCTTTCTGCAGGTGTCTCAGTGTGTCAAACGCTTACCGCGCCGCTGGGAGCAAAGTTCAACTGGGTCTCAACAGTCCAATCAGAGCGAAGAGGAGAGAGGGAAAAGATGTCCGCCGTTCCACCAGATTTTTCAGCAGATGACAACCTTGGAAAAGACCTTCACAAATGCCTTCACATCTGAAAATATCCACCCATATGTGCTTACCTCTGCGGATGAAAGCTAAACGAACACAAAATATCAATTTTTCCCACTTATATATACTTATATCTATATAAACAATGTATATTTGAATCCACAAAAATGATATACATTGTGTACTTGGTTTGTTATGGTAATTGGAAGACATACCATTGAAAATCAGCACCATGCGTCCGACATACATATTGGCCACACACGCCTTCACACACGCCTTTAACCTTACATCATCCAAAAGCCACTTAAACAGATAAGCAGAGGAATCTACATTATTAAGGTTTACACGCTCACACACACACACACACACACACACACACACACACACACACACACACTAGGTAAACACAATTAGGAGATACATCCAGTATGTAACCTCTTGACTTGGTCTCTCTGTCCCCCCCCCCCCCATTCCTCCCTATCCCATCCCATTTCTGTCCTCATTCTTCCCTTTCTCCTTGCTCTCAGTGGGAGCGTTCAGTAATTACACAGTCAGTCTGTGTTTACAGATGCAAAAGCGCCTTAATTTATTCCAACAGTTAGCAGTAATTCCCCACTTTAATTTATAGCTCCCACACCCCATAGGGAGGAGGCGAGGAGGGGGAGAGTGGGAGGAGGGGCAGGGGGGAGGGAGATGTAAAGAAAGAAAAGAAGAAAGAAGGATAGAAAAAAAGAACGAGTCTTCAGACTGCGTACACTGCTGCCATTTTTTGGGCACATTTTTCACTTCAATTGATGGATTTCTGACCATTGAATGCTGGCATTTGATGTGACATTACTTACCTTCCCTGCTCACCAGGCTAGCTGGAGCGAGTTCTACTTTCTGTTCTCAGTCCACAGTTCAGAGAGAAACCTCACAGTAGTCTGGATGCTTTTACCGAGCCAGGCCAGGCAAACACACGTGTAAACAGGCCACACGTCACTCTGACTCACATTCAAATCCAAATGTAATGGACACAGCAGAGGCCATGGAAAAAAAGACACACAATACAAGCATCAAGCATGTCCCTCTCACTCTCACAAACACACACACACAAAGTACGCACACTCTGTCCTTCCCTGGAGTGTAGGACTGTGGTGGAGGTCAACACACTAAAAGGTTGGACTGACGACACCACTTAATGCCCAAACTGAGTACCTCTCCTGCCCCCGTCGAGCATGCTGGTCTGGCTGCTTCCTACTGGGAGTCAGATGGCTCAGCCGGTTAAGGCGTGGCCTTGTAATCGGAAGGTTGTGAGTTCAAACCCCGGCTGTGACTATGTGATGTTGTGTCCTTGGGCAAGGCACTTCACCCTACTTGTCTCAGGGGGATTGTCCCTGTACTTGAAATTGTAAGTCGCTTTGGATAAAAGGGTCTGCTAAATGAAAAAATAAAACAAAATAAATAAATACTGTAAATATTGAGCGGTCCAAGTGCTAAGGCCAGTATGCCATCCACCACAAAGACAAATGACCACAGAGATATTGATCGACTGCAAACCTCACCGATAATGCACACACGCGTGTCAATACGCCAGTCCTTTTAGCCTGCATTGTGGCTTTCTCTCTGGACATGCCAAAGTGATTTTTTCAAGCAAAAATAATAACTATAATAAGACCCTTGAAATGGTTGGAGTGCGGCTGGGATTTGTGAAAACTGCAGGTGTTGTTTAGGCTTTAAGTGTTAGAACTGAATCATTAAAAACACCTGGGGTTCTTCGACTCGTGTCAACTTCGATATAATAAACATGCTGTTGGACGTCAGCGGACAACATCTGAAAGGTAATTGGAGTCAACAGGACAATGTTGGCAGTAATACTTGGAAAACACACACGTTTACATTAAAGAAAAATTCTATGTGTGAAAACAACAAAACATGTCCTTGGTCATCTACTGTGTTTCTGCTGTTAAGATGCACTTACATTACTTTTGATTCATTCAGCAGACAAATTCTCCAAAGGGACGTACAAAACAGTGCATGTACAAGAACTAGAATAAGATCAATAATCCAAATTGTGGAGTGGTTCTGACTGTATTTTGATAGTGAGCGTTCAGTAATGGTCTGCTTTCACAAGCCACATAGCCAAGCAATCACATCTCAGTTACCAGGCAGTGAACAAAAAAGGAGTACTCTAGAACATCAAACACAGGGCCGGAACACCTCGCAGGGGGGCTGGACACGAACAGAGCCGGCTCCAGAAATAGTCCCGTTGTTCTCCGAGGAGTTCTGGACCCTGGTGACGTTAATGTGTCACTCGGTGTAGCTGTGGATGCGGGGGATGCGAGGTGTCGAGGGCGCCTGTCGGGCGGCGTGTTGTCGCTGGCTACAGCGTCCCCGAGACATCCTGTGTACCAGCAGACAAGCTCCCTCACGTTCCCACGGAGGGAGGTACTGACAGCAGGGTTCTCTGAGGGTTCTCCAGGGGGGAACTTTCTCTCCCTGCCCTGTGGACCTCATTACGAGAGGACACCCACGGGAGCGGACACCTCGGTCCTCCAGGGTCTTCCATCCCCTCCTCATCTTTCCTTCTCTCGTGTTTTTTTTTCTCTCTCAATATCTGTGGATTCTCTCTCTCTCCTCTGTCAGTCATCTTATTTTCCCCCCTATTTATCATTTTCTCTCTCTCACCCTCTTTCTGTGCCTCTCTTTCATCATGGCTCCTCTCCTTGCTGTTACGGATATGAAAGTGCGCGTACAACTGATGAACACATCACTTAACGCACCTCAAGCTGAACCCCAGCCAGACCTGTCTCCACCCAGTGGAGCTCCTGACCCACCCAGGGGCCCCCGGAGACATTAAAGGATTGCGTTTATGAAATGCAAATGATTCATTTGGTTCTCTTACTGTTGTCATGGTCATGTACCGTTTTGGTCTGTGTTGTTGAGAGAAGGCAACCAATCCCTGAGCTCCATCTCTGAAATCACACTGTAGCGTGTGGATACAGTTCACATCCTTGTGAATGTTAATGTTGTTTCAGAGCAACACATTTTATGAAACCTTTGACACTGTGTTTCAATACATGAGTCATGTCCCTCTATTGATCGTAGATGCAGATGAAGTCTGCTCTTTCTGTCGATGCCGCATGAGGTCTGTTGTTTCTATGAAGTGGCTCGGTGAGCGAGGCCCCTTCAAAAAAAAAAGAACGTAACAAATGTCGAAGAGGCTGTTGCTTTGAACAGCGACCGATGAAGGCAAAGGAGAGGGAGAGGAAGGAAAGGTGTCAGCTCTGCCGAATCCCTCCTTTTCTTATTGAAATGATCATCGTTTCTTTTGTTGTCGTTGAAGTGCTGCTGCTTCTTATCAGCCTGTCTGAGGGAGAGAGACATAGAGAGACAGAGAGATAGAGACATAGAGAGAGAGAGAGAGAGAGAGAGAGACAGCAAGAGAGAGAGAGACAGACGGAAAGAGCGCGAGAGACCGAGAGAGACAGAGACAGAGTTGTACAGAGACGCTTGTCAGCACCACAAAGCATCCTAACAGTAGAGTAGCATGACCGTCCAAAAAAGCAAAGACGATTGAAAAGAGTATTTAAGGAGGATGGGGGGGGGGAGGCAATGAGTTCATGGCCCCAGAATAGATCTCAACGATGCTATTGTGGCACTGAGGTCAGTGTTTCTGCTCTGCTGAACTCCAGAGGAGCGGCTCTATCACTGCTCAACCTCTGTCAATAAAAGCTGCCTATCCTATCGCAAGCAGGCTGTGTGGGAGCGCACACACACGCCCACACGCACGCCCACACGCACGCCCACACGCACGCCCACACGCACGCCCACACGCACGCCCACACGCACGCCCACACGCACGCCCACACGCACGCCCACACGCACGCCCACATGCACGCCCTTGAGAGCTCCAGATAAGAATTAGCGCATCGTCGCATCAGAATATGCATCGGAGCTTTGGCCCGCTGCTCTATTGACTTTACCCACGTGCTGCGAGCACGGCAAGGCTTCATCGAATCGACGAAATGAAGATTCTATCTGTCCTTCTCTCTATACCTCGTCTCTTTTCTGCGTTCAGGTAAACACTTTTCTTCTCTCTCTCTTTCTCCCCCTAATTCCCTGTGTACGCAGGGAATACCTCTCTCTCCGTCTCACTCTCTTACTTCCTCTTTCTGTTGATCTATGGTTGAGGTGACAGGTAAAACAAACACTGGGCCAATCGATGCTGTAAACAGGATCTGAACGAGGCTGTAAATAAGGTGTTGTGCCAGAGAGCCGGACAGCCTGGAAGGGGGGGGGGGGGGGGCGTACGAGGAGACGAGGAGTTCATTTTTCATTTCCTGCTTAAATATCTCATTTGCCTGTCAATGCAATCAATAAAATCACACGGCATACACTAAACGCCTCCCCCTTTTTATTACCGTCGCAATCACTCTGCAGCGCTGCGGTTTCAGCGGGGCCTGAGGGACAGAACAATCACAGCGCGCCGGCGCTCGCATCTTGCCTGGAGCAGGAAGTCAAACGAACGTTTGACTTTTACAGGAAGACAAAAAACACACACACACGGAACAAGGTGTTTTTCGGAACTTGATTAATGTTATTGTAATATGAAATACGATGCAGCCTATGTAACCATGAGGTGAATATGATTAATCCCAGCACGCCTCGACGCACGTGTCTGTCTTCCAGCCCTTCCCATCAGGGACCCTTGTTGCTGCTGATGTTGTTGTTGCTGCGGGGAAAGGATATACTGTGACACCTGGGCTACCTCCAAGGGCAGGGGTCTGGGGTGGAGGTGGTGGGGGGAGCGTGGGGCGAGTCAGCTAACACCAACGCACAGATACTTAAAACGGCTTACATGAAGGATACCAAAATAAAACCATGTGTTCTGCAGTGACAAAAAAATGAGAAAACATTGTTGGGCCTTGGGGACTGAGGGAGGGAGGGAAGGGATTAAAAAGAGAGTGAGATAGACTGTGTTGCCAGGATGAAGGAAAGGGGTAGAGAGAGCAGCGACTAAAAGGTAGCGAGAAGAGAGACAGAGGTAGAGAGAGAAGACAGAGGTAGAGAGAGAAGACAGAGGTAGAGAGAGAAGACAGAGGTAGAGAGAGAGAAGACAAGAGGTGGAGAGCAGTGACTAAAAGGTAGAGAGAGAAGAGAGACAGAGGTAGAGAGAGAGAAGAGAAAGAAGACAAGAGGTGGAGAGAGAGAAGAGAAAAGGGGGGTGGGGGGGGGGAAGAACAGAGACCAAGGAGGAGGAAGTCTCCTGGCTGGAGGATGACTGACAGGAAGCCGAAACCCCGCCTCGCAGAAGCAGGGAGGAGACGGGGTTCCACCACGCCCTCTCTGTTTAGCGGAACCCCGTCACTGCGCCTCAATTATTCTCAGCACACACCTCGTCCCCCACTGACTCCAAAGATGTGTGAAATTACTAATCAAGGATTCCTTCTCGAAGATTCCCAATTAGAGATCTAATTTTCCACACCACTGGCTCGCCTCACTTCGACACGCGGCAGAGGCCACGGAAAACGTTGGAGGTGGAGGAGGCTGGAGGAGTTGCCATAGATACATATGGCTGGAGACGGCATGTTTTTTGTGGGGTGGGGGGGGATGAGAGAAAAATGTTTCAGCAGCTCCACCTGGTTCTGCTTGGACGCCTTCAGAGAGGAATGCCAAGTCCTCCCCGCACAAAGAATGACACGGAACAGCTGACTGCTCTCTGGCTGGGCAGAAGCTGACATCTTCCCCCCCCCCCCGTACCGAAAAACCTGGAACGGATCACCATGACAACCCCGCAAATCAAACCAAGAGACGGCCCCGCTGTAATTAAACGCCGGGGTTCTTCAGTGGGACGTTTAGCTTTTATCTGTATTCCAGCCCCTGCATCGCTTCTGTACAGCTGCGCCCTGGATGGAGCCATATGCTGAGGTGTGAGCGTCTGAGAAGAGGCTGCTGGGAAGCGTCATCGTTAGTATCGACGCTCTGCAGAGACAAACAGCTTGCTTGCTTCTCCTGGTTGTCAGCTCTTCCTTACCGGGTGTGATTAGTGTGCCGGCAGAGCAGCAGAACACATGGTAGGTCTCGGCTCAGAAGGGTACAGTCTATGTTTAGACCAGCTGACACTGTGTACACACCGGCTGATTGGCGAGGGGAAGGTTACCATGGGGACAGAGCGGTGTCGGAGTTTTCTGGTGATGCTGGATGCAACCTGCTTCATCCCGGGGGGGCTCGCCACTTCCTGTTTCCTTCTTCCTGTTTAGTCCTCTCTGTGTGTGTGAACCCTGTGCTGCATTCTCCTTCCTGTTGACCCCACCCCCCTCCCTCCTTCTACATGTTAAGTATGGTCCTCCTTGGCCCTGCTCCATCCCTGGTTCAATACACACGATCGTCCAGAGAAGCCCTAATCAGAGGCAGGGCAGCGACGAGCAGACAAGGCCAGTCGATTGTGCCGCTTTTTAAAATGGCGTCATCGCTCTTTCTCCGACGTGCCGGACTTTGAATGCACGCACGCACAAATGAGAGGCGCTTGACCCACTTCGCAAATGGATGTGACAATGCGGGCCGGTTTGTCCTTTTGACTGGCCGCTGTCCCCTGCAGACAAGCTGCTCTTTTCTCAGTCTGAGGAGCTGTGGCCTGCAGCGCTCACATCGCACTCTGCCTCCTCAACAAGCACATTCTGACATTTTATTCGTCGGCATTTTATTTTCTCTTTCTCAAGACAACACATAAACAGTGCATGTAAAAAAGAAATGAAGAGTATAGTTCCAACAGTGTTTTTGAGGGGGGGGGCGGGGTCAATGAAGTATCTGTATTTACCAGGCACAGGTTCAAAATAACATCTCAACTATCAGGCACACTGCCAACAATTACAGTCAACATTGCAACACAAACATCGGAACTACAGTGTTACTTAGTGTAAAGACATGACGAGCTCATTCTGTACGATTACATCTGAATCAATTCCTGGAGAATCTGCAGATGAGAGGCAGGGGTGCTGCAGAGACTGAGGCAGACAGGCAGACAGGCAGAGAGGCAGAGAGGCAGAGGGAGAGAGGCAGACAGGCAGAGAGGCAGAGGGAGAGAGGCAGAGGGAGAGAGGCAGAGATGAGTGGTTCTCCCAGAAGCGATGGTTGTTCAGCTCAAACTGAACAGCACCCTCCCTGAACACCGACCTGATATTCTGCCACTCCGACTCTCTTCTCTGTTCACGTTCTCTTTTCATCTCACAACCTCTAATTTGACATATTCTGACAGCAGTCTCACCTTCTCCTCGGTGCTTGCTTTCTTGCCTTGTCTGTGTGTGTGTGTGTGTGTGTTTGTGTGTTTGTGAGTGCAATCTGGAGTCCAAACAGAACTGATGAAACCTCTCACAATTTTTGTTCAACAATTTGACAGCCCCATCACTACTATCTGGGTGACTGTGAGGTGGCTCATAGGACCGCACAGGAGAACGTACAGAGATCTGAGGGTCTGTTCAGAACACCAAGAAATACTTGACATCTCCAGTAACTTAATAAAAGCATTAGTGAGCGAAAATAGGGTTAGGGGAGGGGGGGGGGGGGCAAACGGAGCAGCCGGATGAGGATAATTGGTGTTAGGGATAGAGGTCAAGGGTCAGCGCAGCAACACAGCTGGGGGGCAAAGGAGGGTGAGGACGCAGAGGTCGACCCCCCCCCCCCCCCCCCCCTCGCTCTCGTTCTCTCTCAAATGAATCAGGAATGAGGGGATGAGAATAAAGGGAAGGGGGTGAAAAGAGAGGGAGCAGGCAGAGAGGGGTTGCGCCGGAGGGGAGGGCGAGGTTAATGGAATTGGAGTAAAGTGAGGGGCAGAGGGGGTGGGGAGGGGGTTGAAATGGCATGCGAATTGAAAATGCCTTTTTAGCCATCGAATCGATGCACTGATTCCCTGTCTGAAAGGCTGTCACTGTCAGGAGGGGGGAGGGGGGGGGGGTAAGCCCCAATAAACCTTTTCCTGTTGACTTTGAGGAAATTTGATTGCGAACGCCAACTGCCACATTTCTGTGTGTGGCGAGGACAGTGGGGGGGGGGGGGGGGGGGGGGGGGGGGCGGTCCCAGACATGCAGAAGGCAGGGATTGGTTCGGCTGACTCGTGCCCAATGACCAATCACGACAGGTTTGCTCATGAACCTTCTCCCCCTTGAAAGACTTACAGGTTTATCAGAGTCAACAGACTCGGTCTGCAGAAGGTCAGACAATGATTAATTTGCCCCCAGTAGTTGGAATTAGAGGGTCTAATCTGTTAAAAGGCTAAACAATAAATGTAATCAACGCAGAAAGACCCCCAGCTGAGCGTGAAGCTGCGAGCTCAAGTGAACACAAATCAGAATCACACGCACACACACACACACAAAATAATTTAGGCTTTTTTTTTGGCCCGTCTTGTCAACTTCAGCGTGAAGCATTGATCCTGCGTAATCGGAAGACGTTCAGAAAAACACAAAAGACGTCCCATGAAAAACAAACGGCACATCTGTTGTCTCTGAAGCTATTAGCAACCATTGTGAGAAGTGGATCTGCACTAGGGTGACAGAGAAGACAGTGTGAGTGTGTGTGTGTGTGTGTGTGTGTGTGTGTGTGTGAGATTGTGCGTGCTTGTACACACACACACACACAGTCAGATGTCTGCGATCTACTCACAGATGTTGACTGTTGCAATATTAAAGTGTCTTGTGTAAATGTCATTGAGGAGGAGAAGGGAAAAGAGAGGGAGGAAGAATGAGTGGAAGACTAGGGACAGGGGATGAAGGGGGTGAGGGAGTAGTAAAGACGGAGAGAAAGAGGGAGAGAAGGAAGGATAGGAGAGGAGGGGAGGGAATGGAGCGTGGGGAGGAGTGGGGACAAACAGTTAAAACCAATATTTCCTCCAAACAGCCTCTTTCATGTCTCTGTGGAGCCGTTTTGTTGCTTGTCAAGTGAATTTCACTGTTCAGCATGAACCGCAGTGTACCAGATAAATAAAACACTTTGATTTTGGACTCGTACCTTGACCTTGATGAGAACAAGGTAGCGAGCCCAGAACAAGTAGATGGAAGGAGGGAGAGAGAGAGAGAGAGAGAGAGAGAAAGAGAGAGAGAGAGAGAGGGAGAGAGAGAGAGAGACACGGCAGAGGAGGCGTGAGTTGGAGGGAAGAGAAGGAACAGACAAACACCACGGATCCTTCTTACTTCCTGTCGTTCAACATGGCAGCTGGCTAATGCAGTATTCAGTAAGCTATCTCCCAAAGCATAAGGACCCTGACACTGCCACCCACATACACACACCCACCCACATACACACACCCACACACAGACACCCACACTCACACACCAGCATTTGCTGATACAGACTCAATGAAGCACCCAGAGACACACACACACACGGACCTATTACACACACTCTCCCTCGCCAACACTACACACACTCTTCTACGCTTCCATGAGCAGCAACACTTCCTCGCATTATGAATCTTTCTTTATTCGTGACCAAGACGTTCCTTACAGAGACGCATCAAAGCAGAGAGCCGTCCTCGCGCTGCCTACAAGGCAGCCTTTACGCTCGCGACTGCAGCGTTTTGTGCGTTAAGTGTGCACCAGCCTACAACCAGGCTGACCTTGCGCGAGGCCGACCTGAGCTCCGCGTGCGTCCCCTGCCTGATCGGTGCGCGTGGAAGCCTAATGGCCAGCCAAGCCTCCGCGTGTTGTACAGGCCACAGAAATCATGTTTAACTACTCAATAATAGAAGGCGTTTTTTTGGAAAGCTCTTATTAAATTTTAATGGGAGGGAGTTGAAAGTGGAGGATCTGGGCAAGAAATCAACCTTGACACATCATCTGACACTAGCGGAGCAGCTTTCTCCCTCTCCTCTCTCAGGTGGTTCAATTATTCAGAAGCCGAGTGGAAGAATGCAATAAAGTCTGCATGTGAGGTCTGTTATTATGGCTTACCGGAAGACTTTCCGTGTTGCTGTAAAGTGGCAGGGACGTTGCTGGATCCTCACACGGCGGACTGCTATCTGAACCGATGCTGTGTGTGTATATATGTGTGTGTGCGTGTGTGTGTGTGTGTGTAAGTGTGCATGCGTATTCACTTGCCACGCTTTGGCTCCAGCCTTGGGTCACTTCCAGGACCTGATTGTAATTGATGGGAATAGTTTTGATTTAGCTTTCCGTCTATATCCATCTGTGTCACGCTCAATATATCACAATTTCCTATGCAAATCATCCTCCACTCAGGAATAATGTGATTAATGGCTCAATGACAGCATTGTAGTTGTGATCCATTGGTTTTCAGTGACTTCTATAGGGAGCTGCACCTCTTCTGCCCCCTGGTGGACAGGGAGGGAACTCTGACACTTCATGTTCGCCTTAACAGAGAACTCAATCTTTTTTTTGTAAAGCAATATTTATTTCGCACAAAATATTCAAGCTTCCGATAAAAACAATCTTCGAACTTGACAGTGCATTCCAATATCGTAAAATACTTTTCAAGCGAAAAAGACAACGACAAAAAAATTCAACACGTTACGTGTTTCAAAAGTATTTGAAAAAGACGACACGGTACATCGGTAGGAAAAAGAAAACAAACAAACACTCATGAAAGCGCAGTCCAACATTAAAATAAAGATAGTGCCCAATACCATTAAGTGTTTTAAAAGTATTCATTTTTTTCCCTCAAAGAAAAACAACTAACTACAAAAACTACACAACGATGCAGAACAGTCATTCACCCTCCAACTCACACTGACAAACACTGTACACACACTCACACTCACACCCACACAAGAATACTTCAACACAACTTTAAGAAAAGAAAAAAATAAACATCAAAACCCAGGAAATGTAATAAATACTAGAAATAATCGCTGTGTTTAAAGCTGAAATGTGTATCACTGATTAAAAGACTACATTTGTGCAACATTCAGGTAAAAATCAACAAATTGATCAAATCCAGTAAAAACTCAAAAGTTATAAATGCATCGGTGTGATATTCAATGATTAAAACTTGTTAACTGACTTGAGTCGCAATCATGATTCAGACTGGGTCAGAATCACGTTTAAAACTTTTCACCGAATGAAGCATGCATGTCTAACAGTCTCTGACTGGGAGTCAGCAATGCGGTCACCTCAGGTATAGATGACATCATCCTCTCAGGTGAGCTCCAGATAACCAGTGACCCAACACTTCCCTACTGACAACCCAACACTGAGCACTCCTGCCCAATGGAATGATCTAGCACACTTCACCCTGGCTGCCGTTTCTCACTGAGGAATAAAGAGCTTTCCTCCCTCTCCCTCTCCTCTCCCCAGCATCAGTGGAGCTAATCTGGGGCGTCTCCAGCCCCAGCCTCCTGCCTGGAGCAGAGCCCACCACCAGGGGTCCACTGACCCCTCTGTAGCCCTCGCAGGGTATGGCTTGTTCTCACACATGGCTTGTTTCTTCCCTTTTCTGCCTTAATGTTGTGAACTTTTGATACTCTGCAAACCCCCTGACCACCCACCCCTCCCCCCTCCACCACCAGCCCACACACCCAGCCCCCCACCCAGCATTATGAGACCAAACGCAGTCAGGACCTCAGTCCTACTGCATGGGTCTGGTAAAGTGATTACACCATATGTACAGAACTAAATATACTCCTACTTCTCATTACATTGATCTATATCCTCTAAGAACACTGCTCTGAAATTCAGCTTCTTTTTTTAATGACTAGATGCTTCTGCCTCTTAAGTGCCACACACAGCAGATAGTAAATACAAACTAACTGTGTTAAGGTGAAAACACTAATAGAGTTGTGTGGTTTTTTTTATACAGCGCTGTAAACCCATTAATGCCCTTTTGGACATGAGAAAACTCTTGGCAGACTGAACAAGCTCGGATTTCTCCTCCCTCTATCTCCCCCTTCCTCCTCCTCCACCTCCTCTTCCTCCCCCCCCCCCCCCCCCCCCCCCCCTCCTCCCAAGGCTAGCTCTGTTTCGGGGTGACAGTTTGGTGCGGCGGTGCTTTGAGGTTGGTTGCCGAGGCGGACGAGGAGGAGGAGGAAGACGAGGAGGAGGAGGAAGAGCTCCGTCTGGTCTCCACGCCTGTGCTCGTCATCTTGAGCTTGCGTCGTTTGGCCAGCGGGGCGTTGTCGACGCTCTTCAGAAAGAAGCCCTCCCTCTTACCCCGGTTGAAAGCCTGGAACAGCAGCAGAACAGCAGGATGGGTCAACTGAAGCTGGGGACATTTTTTTTCTGTCTGTTTGAAATGTCTCCATCGCGTGACTCATAAAGGATGATCTTATCTTATGGAGCTCTGGATAAAAGCACACCTGGCTCATCCACACACATACACACACACGCGCGTGCGTGCATTTCCGGTGTGTACCTTGTAGGTGGCGTTGACGTAAGTGCGGACGGTGGGCCCGCTGGACTCCAGGATGTCAGGAGTGCACAGGGGAGTGGAGGAGGTGATGACCTCCCCCTGCAGCCAGCTGTTCTCCCTCAGATCCGACAGCTTGAGACGCCGCTCCGGATCCACCGTCAGCAGGCCTGGAGGGGAGGGAGGGGAGGGGGGAGGGAGAGGAGGGGGAGAGAGGAGGAGATGTAGGAGACAGACAGAACACCATAAACCCTTCCACTCTCCCTCTCCCTCTGGCTTCTGAAGGGTCTCTCTACCTTTCACCAGCTCCTTGGCCTCCTCCGACACCCCCTTCCAGGCCTCGCCGGCCAATGAGAAGTCCCCTTCTTTAATCTTACGCATGATGTCAGCAGCATAGGATGATGTCACCCCCCTCTGCTCGCTCTGGAAGGGCACCTGGCCTGACAGCATGGTGTACTGGAACACACACACACACACACATTAGCACACACACACACAAACCCGCTGACACCTTAATGACTGTGACTGTAGCTAATGAAAGCTGGAGGAGGGGGGCGGTGTACCAGGATGACCCCAAGGCTCCAGAGGTCACAGGCCTGGTCGTAGCCGGTGCTGTGGAACAGCTCGGGGGCGGCATACTGCAGCGTGAAGCACGGCGTCTGCAGGGGGGCGCTGCCCGCAGGGAACAGACGGGCAAACCCAAAATCTATCACCTTCAGAACCGAGTCCTCACCCTCGTCCGCAAACAGCACATTCTGAGAGGAGGGGGAGGGGAGAGAGAGGAGAATGGGATGGAGGTTAAGGGAGAGAGAGGAGAGAAAGAATTGAGATTGAGACGATGGATCGAGCAGGCCGCTGTGAGGGGCCCGGGCAGACCCCCACAGGTGGAGAAAGGGGCCCACCTCTGGTTTGAGGTCCCTGTGCACCACCCCGGCCTCGTGCATGAAGCTGACAGCTGACACCAGGCTCTTCAGCAGCTGACTGGCCTCAGCCTCCCCAAACAGCTTCTTCCTCTTGATCCTCTCCAACAGCTCCCCCCCTGCCAGAAGCTCCATCACCAGGTAGGTGTGGTACTGGGAGAGGGGGGGACACAGGAAGAGAAAGGGGAAGAAGGAAAAGAGGACGAGGACGTGAGCAAGAGGGGCAGAGTAAGGGAAGAGATGAGTGGAGAGAGGAGGGTGGGAGAGAGAGAGAGAGAGAGCAGGGAATACAAAACAGTAATGAGAAAACTGTCAGTTGTTGCATGATTGCTTAAGTTCCCAGCTGAATTCTCTGCACCAGATATTAAATCATTAAGACGGAACTGATCTGGTGTCGTGGTTAAGCGCTAACAGTGGAGGCCTGTCTCTGAGGCCTGTCTCTGAGGCCTGTCCAGGCGTATGTCTCTGGATACCTGGTCTGTGTACACCTCGTGCAGTTTGACGATGTTGGGGTGGGCCTCACACTGTCTCAAGGCAGCTACCTCCCTCTGCGTGTTCACCTCCATCCTGACACCAGCAGGGGAGAGACAGGGAGACAGACAGACAGACAGACAGGGAGACAGACAGACAGGGAGACAGACAGACAGGGAGGGAGACAGACAGACAGGGAGGGAGACAGACAGGGAGGGAGACAGACAGAGCCAAACACAGACAGGGAGACAGACAGGGAGACAGACAGGGAGACAGACAAGGACAAGGGAAAGACAGACAGAAAGGCAGGAAAGAGACAGGGAGGGAGAGACAAACAGACAGACAGATGGAGGCAGGGGGGAGACAGGGAGGGAGAGACGAACAGACAGACAGAGGCAGGGGGGGGAGACAGGGAGGGAGAGACAAACAGACAGACAGATGGGAGCAGGGGGGAGAGACAGGGAGGGAGAGACAGACAGACAGACAGATGGAGGCAGGGGGGAGACAGGGAGGGAGAGACAGACAGACAGAGGCAGGGGGGAGAGACAGGGAGGGAGAGACAAACAGACAGACAGATGGAGGCAGGGGGGAGACAGGGAGGGAGAGACGAACAGACAGACAGAGGCAGGGGGGGGAGACAGGGAGGGAGAGACAAACAGACAGACAGATGGGAGCAGGGGGGAGAGACATGAACAGATGAGAAAGGTCAACCCAGCACCTCAGTGCCCTCCTGTTCCCAGCAGTCACAGCGACGCATTAAAACGCATTCGAACACGTCGGACAGTGAAAGGTGTCATTAATCACAGCGGCGCAGCGTTGACGTGGCGATCTGCAACACCGCCCCTCCCGCTCACCTTCGGCTGATGATCTTGACGGCATACTCCTGGCCGCTCAGGCGGTGTCGACACTTCCTGCAGACGGAGAAGCTGCCCTCCCCCAGCGGCGCCCCCTGGAGGCAGAGCTCATACTGCAGGAAGAACTGGGAGTCCTGGAGGACGCAGCAAAACCACACAGCCTCACTGACAGGAAACCAAACGTTTTTTCAACGTCTGATGCAACAGGAAATGTCCACATATCTCCCTCTGATTGCAGAGCGAAACTGGTCAGAGCTCAATCTACCCTGGGTTCAACCACATCCCAGTGGATTTTTCGCCTTAATAGCCAAGACTGAAGCTGTGCTGAATCGTCAAATGTATCCCACCCGTTTTATAATAAACCCCAAACAATGACGTATCTCTCATAATAACATGAATGATCTCCTGGTTGTCTAACACCAATTGTAAGAGATAAGCCTGTAACATGTGCGGCGCAGCCCCGTACCTCTAACATGGCGCTGCGGCGGACTGTGGCCGATCCGGGGCGGTCTGCCCCCACCTGGGCCTCCATGAAGTCCCCCATCACCACGTTCTTGTTGAAAAGGATGGAGGGAGCCACGAACGAGTAACCCTGGGAAACGAGAGAGCACGGCTGACCTCTGACCCTGGGGCCAAGAGAATTCCTAGACCAGAGCTAGTCTCGGTACAGAATGAGCACACTGATTGATGCCCAGTATTTGGTAGAAGACATTTCTTCTGGACGCCATCATGGGGCTAGGCTAACGGAATGGGGGGAGGGGGGGGAGGTCAGGGTGGTGGAACTGACCTGAAAAAGGCGGTCAGTGCTGGGAGGGGTGCTGGCGGGGGAGTAGACAGGGTCCATCCCCGTGAACTCCTCAGCGAAGTTGCCGGTGTCAAGCTCATTCCTCAGCTCAGGCTTGAAGGGGCTGGCCAGCTTCCGGTCTGCCAGGTCCGACCAGTTTAGACCCTGCAGGCGACCCCAGCAAGGTGAGGGGAGGGCGGGTGTGTCAGTGTGTGTTTGTGAAAGGGTTTCTGACTGA
The DNA here is from genome assembly GCA_030340665.1 of Neosalanx taihuensis. Classification (NCBI taxonomy): domain Eukaryota; kingdom Metazoa; phylum Chordata; class Actinopteri; order Osmeriformes; family Salangidae; genus Neosalanx; species Neosalanx taihuensis. The sequence continues at coordinate 7,314,557 of CM059310.1, forward strand.
AAATGAGTGTGAACACCAGAGAGGGTGGAGAGAGAGGGAAGTGTAAGAGATAGAGGAGAGTGTGAGAGAGAGAGGGGAGTGTGAGAGAGGAGGGGAGTGCACCTTGAAGAAGGGATGCCCCTTGATGTCCTCGGCTCCGTGGGGCCCAGAGCCCAGCCTCTTATGGGGGTCCTTGACCAGCAGCTTCCTCAGCAGGTCCTGGGCCAGGGGCCCGATCATGGCAGGGAAGGGAGGCTCGCAGCGCAGGATACGCCTGGGAGGACGAACACAGCAGAGGAGCAGCTGAGCGGTTAGAGCATCTGACTGCAGATCGAAGTTCCATTCCCCCCCAATATCATGAGGTCCGAGGGGTTCGAATCTACCCCCTATCCCTACCTCCATAACAAGAAAGAGGTCTATGGTTCAAACACACCCCCTAATCAAGAGGTCTCACCCCCCCGTACCCACAGTACATTGTGACTGCTGAAATTAATCCATAACACTGCAGCAGAATGCGACAGTCATAACCCAGCACTCATTAGATAGCTTTCATCACCCTTGTGAACAACATGGCTGGAGAGAACCATCTGAATGTTTAATCAGACTAACACAAAGGGCTACAGCGTCACTAATTCAGCCGTTATTATTCACATTTGTATAGTCTGGCAGTTCCATAAAAGAGAGGGTGAGAAGCCCCATCAACCCCGCCACAATAGGTGTCGTTTGCGCTCATAAATGGCCCCAGATGATGGCAGCGGGAGGGGCCAGGGAGTGAGGGAGGGGACAGAGAGAGAGAGAACCGGTTCCTCACTTGGAGACCTCGCTCTGGGAGTTCCTCTCCCCCTCCAGGGTGAACGGAGACGCTCCCGTCAGGAGCTCAAACATCAGGATCCCCAGACTCCACCAATCAACAGACTGACGAGGGTCAAACAAAGGTCAAAGGTCAGGGGAGCGGAAAGAGAGAGCGAGAGAGAGAGAGAAAGAATGGGGCCAGAAATATTATTTAAAAATAGAAATACATGTATCAATAAATATAAATACACATATTATTAAATTTGATCAACTGTTGTGAGTATTAAGCAGCAGCAGCCAGATGTGTGTGTGTGCGGCCAGCCTGCCCTACCTTGCCATGGCCTGACTTGCCCCTGATGATCTCTGGAGCCATGTACTCTATGGTGCCACAGAACGAGTAGGTTCTCTCCTTCTGTTACGGAGGAAAGAACTTTACTGTCCATCCAGGATTCACACTCTGTTCCATCTTTCACCTTCCACCGCAGTGACTGCTGCACCCAGACACACACACACACACACACACAGACACACACACAGACACACACACACTCCTGATAACCATTCACAAAAACCTACCTCCTCCTCCAGAAACTCTTTGCTGAGTCCAAAATCAGTCAGCACCACGTGTCCATCACTGTCCAGAAGGATGTTCTCTAGTTTGATGTCCCGGTACACGATCCCCAGCTGTCGAAAGGAAGCAGGAAGGAAGTTATACAGAACATGAAAGGTAATTTAGCAGCAGACACTTTGAAGTGAAGTGAAGGCTGTGGGGGCTAACTGGGAGTGAAGGTCATGGGTCACTGGTCACAGGTCAAAGGTGAGAGGCCCACCTTGTGCAGATGCTCCAGAGCCAGGATGATCTCTCCGATGTAGATCCGGACCTCACTCTCGGAGAAGTGATCCCGCTGGTACAGGTGTGTGAACATCTCCCCTCCGCTCACATAGTCTACACACACACATGTTTAAACACACAGTCTTGTCCCACACACACATGCACACACCCGCATATGAACACACAAACAATCTCCACCGGTTCCCCTCAGACTCCATGTTTGGGTCGGCGAGCCCTGGTCCTCACCCAGGATGAGGTGGAGCTTGGTCTGGGTCTGGAAGGCGTAGTGCAGGGTGACCAGGAAGGGAGACTGGCGGATGTGTTCCAGAACCTGCCGCTCGGTACGGGTGTGCTCAGCTGTCTTTGCCTTCTGCACGATGGCTGCCTTCTTCAGCACCTTTGAACATTACACGTCACATTTTAATCATTTAGCAGATGTTTTTAACCCAAAGAGACGTACTAAAAGTAGATATAGAAGGTACTGATGAAGATTAGACCTGAAGTGCCTTGTTTGAACAGTATTTCTGCGGTCAAGGAAAGGCTTATACTTACTAGCTCTGCTGTAAAGTATCCACATCGCAAGCAAAAATGAATACTGCTGTGCTAAAATAACATGTCAACAGTGGGCCTTGACTACCTCACTAGCCCAGATGAAGCCTGTGCCTTAGCCATCACTCGAGGTTCCCCCCGGCAGAGCGACTCACCTTCATGGCGTAGAGCTTTCCTTCGTCATGTCCGCTGTTCTTCCTCACCAGGAAAACCTTCCCATAGGCTGAGCAGAGACAGAGAGAACACAGGTTACCACAGCAACTGTCTCTTCGTCTGTTGCTGTTAGTAACTTGAAAACATCTACGTTTAAGGTCCACTTCCTGTTATCTAGGGTTGTAGGCCTAAACTCTTATTCGGTTAAAGAGATCTCACCTCCTGTGCCCAACACCTTGAGCAGCTCAAAGTTCTCCATACCCACTCTTTCTGTGTGACCAGTTAGATTCGCTGACGGGAGAGGATCGCAGTGTTAATGCTCGACTTCACACTCAACACTTATGAAGAAAGAATTGTTCCATCAATATTTCAAAATAACACGCATACTCCGTTCGTTAAACACAGCCAAAGGTAGCCTAACACACGGTAGTAGTGTGTGTCTGATAGCTCAACGGTTAAGGCGTTGGGCTCATGATGGGAAGGTTGTGAGGTCGAGCCCCGGCTGTGGTTAGATGATGTTGTGTCCTTGGGCAAGGCACTTCACACTACTTGCCTCAGGGAGAATGTCCCTGTACTTGCTATAAGTCGCTTTGGTTAAATGAATACATGTAAATGTAAATATAGTAGCCTACCGTTGGTAATTTCATGTTTGACAGTGCAGGCTTTCCTCCTCGTCCCAGTGTCAGAGTCCTCACTGCTGCTGCTGTCTGAGTCTCCAGACATGATGGCCAAATTCTTGTTTTACACTCAAATAACTAAGTTTGGATCTGATTTAACCGATGTATGGGCACTTTGCAAGTCTCAAAAGTATCGGTTGATCTATATCAGCTTGACAGAAAGCGGTGTTGAGTTATAACAAGGATGGTAAACATGGTTTTGGGTGTATTGTTTTCCAAACCTTAATCCCTTTGACATCCTGTTGATGTTATTTTAATCTTTTGCTTCTCACTTCGAGAGAACAATAAAAATCCTCCCAAAAGACTAAATCACATATATAGACCGTGTCTATATATCTTTTAACGTTGGTAGTTCAGCTAATAAAATAATATCTGTAGCAATCTGTGGACGTTATTTACATCCTAGAACAACAATCTGTTGATGCTAACCTGTCAAACGAGCTGTAACGTTCAAGTTAGCAAGTCTACCGATTTTAGAAAGCATTTTAGCAGCTACAAATCATGACCAACTAACATCTTTAGCTAATAAAATCAAATAACATTAATTATTTTATCCGACAATACAGCGTTTTGGCCTGAATTGATAAATCAAACTCCGTAACGTTAGGCTAGCAGGGTAAATGAGCTAGTCTCTAGTTAGTAGTACTACGACTAAATATTTACTCCGAAACTAATAATATACTAATATATACACTAAAAATATAAAAGGAACAAGGTTTAAGCCACACTGGAATACAGTAACTTTGTTGTAGCAGTAACACCAGACTAGACTAGTACTTTGGGAAGATTCGCAGTTTAGCTAGCTGCTGTTTAACCAGCATCTTGTTTATACATTTACACAGCTGTTGTCCTTTCCCCCAGTGGCATGCCGAGATTCACTTTATTTTCTTATTTCGTCCGGATGAGAGAATTTATACCTAAATGTAGAATAAATACACTCCATATTTGAAGTGCATTTTTGTTTAAACGCTATTAACTGCGGACTGGAAAGTAGCTAGTTGGCAGATGTGAACAGCCAGACAGGTTGGAGTTTGAGGATGTTGGACGGAAGCCTCATTGGAACAGTTTGACCAACACTTGAAAACTAAAGAATCAAGAAGTAATCAATCATATAGGATTACTATCATATTACTATCAAGAGGTTTATAATTATATATTTGTATTTATTTATGTATATATTATTATGATTATGATATATTATATTTATATATTATAGGTATTTTATTTTATTGATGTTGTTTATAAGTATAACTACATTCTAAGTCTTGGTATGTATAGGCCTATTTATCGGTAGCTGTAGTCTTGCTATTCTGTTATAGCTATTAAGGTTTAACCTACAGCAAAAGTGTGAATAACTTATTTAGTAAATCCGGTGCAACTTCAAGCATTCCTCCTATTCTCACTTGCTGTATTTGTTCAAGGCCAGATTACAATAGTCCCAAAACACCAAATCTTCAAATCCTGGCCTGCTAACTTCATTCCATGGCCTCACAAAGCTTACACACCTTTCCCCTTCCCTCCCACAGCTCATTTTTTAATAAAACACATCAGAAACAGAAATCCTTATCTCAATGTCCTGATGCACAGCTGGGATGTCTCAGTGTGTCACTGTAAACTAACTGGAACCACAGTTGAGGATGATTGACAGTGAGCAGCACAGGAGCCAGTGACAGCATCCATGTAAGCAGCGCCACGACTGCTGGGCCAGCAGTTCTGAGCATTAATGCCTGGGATAAGCAACCCTTTGAAAGGTGTCAGGATAGAGGACAAGCCTCACAGACCTGCTCACAGCTTCCACTGCATTACACACATCACTCACCGGCTTCGGTAATCCCAGTCCCTCCCTGCACACTCCTGCAGACACCCAGAGAAACGATGAATGGAGAGCATGATATAAGAGTAAGGGATGGGAGAAGAGAGAGAGAGAAAGAGAGAGAGAAAGAAAGAGACAGAGAGAGAGAGAGAAAGAGAGAGAGAGACAGAGAAAGAAAGAGAGAGAGACAGAGAAAGAAAGAGAGAGAGAGAGAGAGAAAGAAAGAGAGAGAGAGAGAGAGAGAAAGAGAGAGAGAGAGAAAGAGAGAGAGAGAGAGAAAGAGAGAGAGACATAGAGAGAGAGAGAAAGCTTGTTATAGTAGCGAATGGTGCAGAGGAAAGGAACTGTTGGGAAAGTAGATGAATGAAAGGCCTCTGGAGTCACAGACAACAAAGTGACAAAATCCCACGAAGCAATTAAAAATGTTCAACTTTAATATGTTTTCTGTCGTAGTAGTTATGTAGTGCAGTGCAGTGTATGTCCTTTAACTCAGGGTTACTTAGCAGAGCATTCAGCTTTGTCTCTCTATTGTCAGCTTTACACTGCTGTTCTCATTTTATGAAAAGAAAAAAGAAAGAAAACAAACATTGTAATACTTGTTTTTGAACTGCTCACATTTGAGATTGAAGTATTTTAGGGTAACAGTCATGATACTGCACTCTTCTGATAAATACAGTGAAGTCATTGCAGTTTTATTTGATCCTCATTGTATCTGTCTTAATCATTTAGCTGAGGTAAACAATTTGGTAAATGTACATCGTATCTCCTATATACCTTAAAAGGGAACGTAAGTATAAGATTTTTTTTCAGACTGTTTAACAACAAGTCTTACAAGTCTATCAGTCAAAGATACATTTGGATGGGTTTGGAGTGAGATTTTATGTTTATGTTTGCAAGCCTGTTTGTTATGTGTGTCGTATCTACTTAAATGTGAATATAATCGACCTTGGTGGTGTGAATCCGTCTCCGTGTTTGGTAATACTTTGTACCTTACTCTGATGACTGATATTGATAATGATGACTGATACAAAAATATATATGCTCTCAACTGAAACCAGATTACAGGCCTCAGCTCCTTCATTTCAGAGCAACACAAGTCATATCCGTACAATTACCAGTATCTTAAAGGAATGGGATGTCGTAGAAATACATGATTCATTTTATTTGACTGTGTTACCAGATGCCATCTCTGTCTCCTTCCCAACCCACTGGAACCCAGCAGACAGGTCCTCTTTAGCTGCTAGTCCCAGCCTCCGCTGCGCCTGCACCTTCTTCGCTGGTCACCTGGTTGAGCATGAGGAGGGTCAACACGGGGTTCATGTACTCCATGAAGGTCTCCTTCAGCCCTTTCTCCAACAGGTAGCCCTCGGTCTCAATTTCCGTGTTCTCCTGCCCAGCCACGGCCTCCATGGCAGTCTGAAGGTACCGTAGGCTCACGATCACGGACGCCTGGAGAAGAGGAGGAAAGGGGAGGGGAGGGAGGAAGAGGAGAAGGTAAAATAGAAAAAACGATCAAGAGAAGGAAAAGGAGGCGGGAGGATAGGGAAACGAGTGGACAAGTAGAAGAGGTGGAGGAAGAAGAGGAAATGGCTAAATGTAGGGTGAGATGAGGAAGACGTTAAACGTAAGACGTATGTATACCTCAAATCTAACCTCACACAACCTTACCTTGAAATCACCACCATTCAAACGTCAGCCAATCCAGATGTCTGTCCTGAAAATCCCTCAAATCTCCAAAATTGCTTTTACCTCCTGTCTCATGAGCGCACAGTACCTGGATCAGGAAGACAGACAGCACCACAGCCCCAATGGTGTTCATCAGGCCCATGTAGTAGTAGACCAGGGCCTCCCTGCAGCCTCGGATGTAGAGGTTGAGCTCCTCGGTCTGGTGCTCATAGTTATAGTGGGCTGAGTTGTTGGTGAGTTTGTACTGGATGCAGGGTCGGGGGGAGCTGGGGTTACAGCAGCTGAACGGGACTCCATCCACCAGGTAGCGGCCGTCCACATTGCTCTTGATGCGGCTGAAGAAGGAGAGACAGAAAGAGAAGGAAAGCGATGGAGAGGAAATAAGGGGAGAAAGAGAAGGAGCGGAAACTAAGCAAGAGGAGAGAAATCACTGCACCCTCAACCCCCCTCCCCCACCTCTCCTTCACGCTTCACTCACTCTTTCACTTCCTTGGAGCTGAAGTCCAGGTAGCGGTTACTGATCCATTGTACCTCAAACCAGTCTCTGTAATCGTTGTTACCACAGCAACGGAACTCCATCTGCAGCCGGTCGATGGTCTGCTTCTGGAAGCATCTTCCGGGGGTGTCAGTGTCCTTGTAGAAGCGGATGCCGTTCTTCAAGCCTATCTTCAGGGAAGATTCCAGGTTGCCCTTCATGGCGTAGCTCATGATTACAGCCATCAGCATGAGGAAGCTGAAGAAGAGGGACACGCCAAAGAACGGCTTCAGGAAGTTCTTCCAGCGCGGGAAGCGGCCGGCGTCCAGGGCGTCCTGTCAGGGTTCAATGATGTTCAAGATTGACAGGATGTAGTACTAAGAGCATTCTAAGCTGTATCAAACATGGAGAGAAGGCTCACAGCAATGTTGTGATGTCACTTATCTGCCAAATATCAGTGTTACATGAAATGATGTACATGAACAAAGAAAATACATGAAATTATGATAATTGTGGTTTAGAAATGGATTAACTGCCAGACTATTTCAATCAGTTAGTCTCCATAAATACAGCATTTCTTTACTGTTAGAGGTTTGCATCCATCTCAAGGCCCAAACCTGAAGAGATCAGATGCGGCCTGTATCTTCTTTACCTGCACATGACTTGGAGAGTAAGGTCAAAGAGTTCCCCTCACCTGACAGATGCGGCCAACAAAGTAGTTGATGCCCAGAGACGCCAGGCCCACGATCATGAGAAGGTTGGGGACAGCGTGGATCTCGGTGTTATCCATCACCTGTGGACAGACACCATGCTTGGGTTATGCGGCAAAACCGCACAGTATTGTTTCCTCCTCTCAGTATTTGATTCAATATCTCTGAAAACATAATGTGTTTTCGTAAAATACCCTCTTTAAGCAAAACGTTTTACATTATCGATGCAATAATCTCGGCGCCATTTCTTTTTCATATTTCTATGTCAGGACTTTAATAGATAAGGGAGTGCAATCGAAAAGCTCAGTGGAGTTGAATTGATAACACTTAGACATCATGAATTCCAGAGAAGGGACAGGATGATCCATCAGTCATCATACAGCGCAGCCTGTCTACCCTCTCTAAAAAACAAATAATTTCAACAATTCATCATCTTGGTCCAGGCACAGACGCCATGTTTGGTTTAAAGTGCACAGGTCGATGGGGCCCCATATATATTGTTATTCTTGTGCTCACAGCTGTCTGAAAAATCCATCGCACGATTGGTTGGATTAGCCGCTGGGCACCTGATTGTTTAATTTAGGTCAGTTCATTTCTAAGATTGTTCCTAATCCTTATTATCATTGTGCAGCATATTCTCACAGGTACAAGGAGATCAGTTGTCTCTCTTTCTATCTGTTCAGCATAAACACTGCGCTTTTGTGTAAGTTATTTCCCTGTGCACTTTACAGTTTGAAGAGAAACACAACAAACAACAAAAGTACCTCTCAAACCTCATAAAATATTACACAGGATTTTTATACAACCACAGTTGCTGAGGTTCAGAACACAAAGTACAGTAGAAGATTAGATGAATATTTAATGTACTTGCGGTACAGTGCCACATGGGAGAACTCTTAAAACACAGACAAGAGTCCTGAAGTATTTTCATGTGTTAGAAGTTTGTGTGTGAGGCTGTGCGTGAGTATGTATGGTACAAAGATGTGAGCCTGCCTAAACATTTAATGACACGTGTCCATACATTTGCGAGCATGTGAATGTGTGTGTAAATGTGTGAGTGTGTAAATGTGTGAGTGTGTGTGGGCGAGTAGGGTACCTCCGCCCTCCTGCGTAGTTCCGTCTTGAGGAAGCAGCCCAGGGTGAAGGTTAAGGCTCCGGCCAGGCTGGCGAACCAGGACAGCAGCCACAGACCCTGGGCCAGCTTCACCCTCTTCTCAAAGGGGAACGCCATCTTCATCAGCACCATGTTGGCGTTGGGGTCCTCGGGGGTGTCCGAGGGTCAGGGGAGAGAACTGAGAGTGTCTGAGAGGATGGGTGAAACTGCAAAGATTGGATTAGTGAGGATTGCTTGGAGAGGGAGGACAGAAATATGGTGAGGAGACCAAAAAAGTCTGGAAGAGGTTAAAGAAGTTTAGTTTTTCAAGAGAAGAAGGTTCTGTTTGTCCAGTGAGAAGAAAAAAAGAAGAAGTGGGATCCCACGACGAATAACGATGAAATAATGAAACTGAATATGTCTAATTCAGAACAGAGTTGTCTGTTGAGTATCTCAAACTGTATTTCCTGGTTTTGTGGTTGTGGTGGTGGTGGCGGGGGTATCAAAGTTAATCCGATTGATCTCCCTAAAAAGTATTCAGAAGACGTCCAGAAGTCCACCCCCCTCAGCACTCTGTCCTTTGTTTTTGCACCTGTGTGCCCATGCTTGGGTAAGACACACTGGATTTGGCCAACTGGACGTGTGGTAGGTCTTACTAGTAATCCTCACCTATCCTATTAAAGTGACCTTCCCAATGGGAATCTGGGCCATTGTCTGCTCAGCAAAGCCTGCATCCCTCACACTTCTTCCTGGATGAGCTCTGACACATTCAATTGAAGCTGACAGGTAGACAGGTAGATGGACATGACACACAGGTACTGTTGTGGTTGTAAAACTGTGTAGTAGTGATTCTCTAAGATGTGTTTCACATAGCAAGATGCCTCCTAAACCAGTGGGCTCGCTTTCTAGATGAACAGCTCGATAACAGGAACATTTCTATCGGAAGACATAATGGTGGAATCAATCCTTCCCTGAATGGTGACAATGGGAAACAATGCTGCACATAACAGAAGTGAACATCTCCTGATTTTAATCATCTGTTCCAAAGCACTTCCCAAAGCTACTCTTCAGTTTTAATGAGACCGTGCAGGAGAAGGAGAGGGGAGTAAAGAGGGAAAGTGTGGATAATCTTCTCCAAAGCTCCTGGAAGAGGCTCAGCGGGGTAAGTTTAAGCCTCCAACTTGGATAACCACCCATGGACTCCAGCTTGCCGGCTGGTCTGGCTGGCTGGTTTCTCAACCCTCCACTGCTACCCTGGAGGACTGTTTTCCTGTGTCTGGTTTGTCATATTGCTGTACTGTGTATTCTTCCTTTTTGGTTAATGCGTTGTAATGTAACATAACAGTAATGTATCCCCAAGGCCAATTCTGAATGTAATTGTTCATTGTTAAGGGCACTAGTTTCTTGAAGCACACTGCCCTCCGCTGGTCGACAACAAAAGTGCACCAAACTTATCGCAACGGAGCAGACAAGGTTAGACAGTGCTGATTTGATCATTTTAGTTTTATTGATGGTTTTAAAAGGTGCATCTATGGCAAATAAATACGGAATCGTTCAGAAAAATCGGACATAAATAAAACAGGTAAAAAACACGGGTAGGTAGGCACTATGCACTTATATTACAAATTACTATACATTTTACAAATATTTAAATCTATATCTCAACACCCTTGTTTATATCAATTACTGTAGGTAGTTATTGAAGGATCACAATGGGGTAAATGCTGTTACGTATGTATCTATGAAACAAAATTACAATTAGCATGCATTGAAATATGTAGAGAATAAGTATTTGTCTTTTTTTTCATATATTTAAACAAGCTCTCAAAGATTAAAAACCATGTATCTTTCAGATGGAATCACACAGCAAATCACCTGGGTCTTTTGTTTACTCTGCAACATGTTCACCCTGGACATGCAGGCCCTAACAGACAGATGGTGTGGTCTTATCCCAGCTAACGTGATGGAGGTTCCTCAACAAGAGGATATCTCGGGTCTACCGAACTAGAGATCGAATCTGGGAACTCATCCCATCCAGGGTCTATTCATAGCGTTTCTTTGGAAGAAGCTGTTTATGTACATATCAGGTAAAGCTTTCGAATTAAAAAGCCTCTGCTAAATGAATACATTTAAAGACATACCTAAGCGGAAAGTATATTATACTGGAAGTGTCCTTCCAAAAATACAAACATACTTACATATAATATAATAAATGCGTCCATAAGTATATAAATATACAAAATCAGTGAATTTTTATTAAACTTCCAATTCAAAGAAAAATAATGAAAACATATTGAGATCTCAATTAATGCATTTTCATTATATTTAAGCATTCTGTTTTTCTCCTTGCGCACGTACTTTGAGAATTAGAGGCTGTACCAAGCAGTTTACAGAAGTATCTCTGTGCTACGTATCCAGGTCAAAAAGCCCACTACAGAACAAACACAGCCTGTGTACAGAAGTCCACTATTCAGCACAAAACAATCCTGGCAAAAACACACACACCAGTATCTACAAGTACTCACTAGAGCTCTTCAAAGGGTGTGTTATCTGTGAGAGAGAGAGACAGGAGGGAGGCTTGGTGTTGCTCCGAGGAGATAAGAGTGAATTATAGGACAGGGCTTTAGACAGGAGCCGCAGCTGGGAAGAAGAGGAATCAAAGAGGTAAGACATTTGTTTGAAGTTACCTCAGGAGGACTTCAAAGCTGCTTGCTGCATTCATGCTAAAGAAGACCTTGGGACACGTCTTTGATGGAGAATGGAGCCAAAACAGAGCGGAGATCTGGATCTCTCGCTCAGCCAGCCTACGTTTACAGATCTTTGCAATGGCTCACCTGTCTGTTTGATAAGGTGTAGATACACCATCTTTTTTTGTCGCCTGGGAGGTGTTCAGCTCTGTGAAACTCTCTCAGCCATGCGTCTAATTAGATACTTCTACGTTATCGTCACGCCCAGACACTGACTGTGAAGGTTAGTTGAAAATAAAAAAAACTTTCCTGTGTTTTATTCAGTGAATGAGGACTACCTGTTACCTGGGTGACCCTGTGTCACAGCTGCGTCCTCCCCACGTTCAACCCATCGTCTGAGACTCGCCCCATCCACTCCTCCCCCTCCCGGCCCTGCTCCTCCCTGGCCCTCTCCCCGGGCTGCAGCTGGGAGATGAAGTGGTTGAGCATCCTCTGGGCCTCCGCCTCCCTGACCTCCACCCCTCCCTCTCCCCCCTGACTCCGGTCTCCCCTGGTCCTCCAGTTGTGGATGATCTCGTTGTCGGGGTCCTCAATTGCTGCTTCTTCAGAGTGGTGGAGGTCCAGCATGGCCTCCGTGCCCCTCAGCAGGCCCTGCTCACCCGGGCAGTACTGAGGGGCTCTGCCTACGGAGATCTCCTCCATGCTGGCCGATAGCACACGGACTGGGGAGCCTAGTCGTCGGATGGTGGTGACCCTATACCCTCCCTCACATTTCAGACTGGTGGGTGGGCTGTTGAAGCCGGCGGGGCAGCCCTCTGGGCCTGGGGCACTCTCCGAGTGCATGGTGAACTGGAGGTGTGGTATCTTCAGGGAAGTCGGAGGGTGTTGCCTGACAACATCCTCACCCCCAGACTCGCTGTCTGTGTCTCCCTCTCCCTGACCCGCCCAGTGGCCCTGCTCCTGTCTCCAGGGTGAAAATGCAGTGTTCCCATGGGAACCCACCCCTGACCCCCGCACCCCGCACCGAGGAGTTTCCTCACCTATTTCAGACTCCTCCTCCTCTGGAACAGGACCCAGGTATTGGTCCTCGCCCATCGCCGTGACCTTTCCATAGTTACGGCCATCCATGAACTGGGGTGGAGGAGGGGCCACAGGGATGACAAATTGATTGATGGAATCGGACTCGAAATGTTTTTGAAGGGCTTCCTGCAGGACTGACGTTACCTAAAGAGGGGAGGGGGGGGGGATTCCTTCAGTACATTTACAGTTCACACTTTCGTCATTTACCTCAAGCCTTTATCCAAAGCGACATACAAATACGGCACGTAGAAAGTGGGATCCTTCAAGCATCAACGTGAAGTTCTAACAGTATTTTGGTGGTTAGAATCAAGGAACAGTCTGTATTTACCAGGCCCAATGCAAATCAACACAGTGCATTTATTATTTGGCCGGAAAAGGTCAAAGCACAAAAGACTGATAACAGTGTTATTGGAGCCCAACCTGACCTGAATTCAATTTGGTTTTCAATAAGTCAAGTCAATTGACAGATCGTCAAAGGCAAACAGGCCAGGATCAAAGGTTCCATCACTACAACTTGTTTTGCTGTTAACTAACATTTACTGTGTGTATGTCTTTGCCAGTCCGCCCGCCCCGCTTTGGCTTGTGTCTTGTTTCATCTAGCTGTGTTCGTCTGGAGGAGGGGAGGACGTTCTCACGTTTATGGTCTCCATGCTGTGGATGGTGTTCCTGGCTTTGGCCAGCTGATTGGTGAGAGCCTGGATGCGGTGGTTCAGACGGTCCCGTTCCCCATCCATGTTCTGCGCCTGCAGAACACACGGAGGGACACTTTACAAGAGAGAACCGGTTTCCTGTGACATGAGTTGGCTTAACGTAACAACATAACAGTCCCACGGAAGAAAACTTCATAGAAATAACAGGTTCCACGGAAAGAAACTGATTTACACGATGGAAAAGCTGGAGATATGAATAAAGAGAATTCATCACAGCTGCCTCACCACTGAATGCAGTTTGCGCTCCAGGAGATTGTTGGTCTGCTGGGTGGAGGAATAGCTATCCTGAAGTCTGTGGATCAGGACAGACAAACCATGTGTTAGGGACAACAAAGCACACCTGAAGTGATATTGTGGTACCAGTTTTAACAGGTATTTTATGACCGCTTTGCTGCTCTGACCTTTTGAACTTATCCAGCAGGCTGCTCAGCTCTACGTGGGTCCTCTGCAGCTCTGCCTCCAGGAGCTCGTGGCTGCTCTTGAACTCCTCTCCCATGCACTCCATCCTCACGGCCGTCTGGAGGAGACTGTGGTGCAGTTCCTGGTTCTGCTCCTGAAGCGACCTGGGAGGAAGGAGGGGATGGGAAAGAGACTGTCTGTGTACTGTGAACCCCTGAGATGATAAAAAAAAATCAATCGTTTGTTTGTACTTGGGTCAGACCCAGACAAATAAAGCGTAATGACTTAAAACAAACTTACATTATTCCTTGTATCTCAGAGGATTTATCCTGTTTCTGAAAGACGACATGACATGAAATTAACAAACTGATTGATTCTACAGCCAACTCAAACACAAAGTAAATTAAATATGGATAACCAATAAAAACTTTTGTCACTTGGCAATGATTGTGTACATGCCTGCGACATCAAAATCCATAATAGGTTGTCAATATTTAAAGAAGGTACATGAATGTTTATTGAGTTTTATGCCGGCCCCACCTTATGTAATGATGAAGCTGAGGACCTGCAGCTGGTCTGCAGCTCGTCATGACTGGAGGAGCTGGAAAAGCCTGGCTCCATGCTGAGCGCTGCCACTTGGTGGTGATCGTCATGGTGATGATGGTGAGTTTGGCTGTGGTGATCGTCATGGTGATGGTGGTGAGTTGGGCTGAGGTGATCGTGATGGTGGAGAACTGGACTGTGGTGATTGTCATGGTGATGGTGATGAGTTGAACTGTGGTGGTCTCCATGGTGATGGTGATTGGTTGGGCTGTGGTGGTCTCCATGGTGATGGGTTGGGCTGTGGTGATCGTCATGGTGATGAGTTGAGCTGTGGTGGTCTCCATGGTGATGATGATGAGTTGGACTGTGGTGGTCGTCATGGTGATGGGTTGGGCTATTGTGGTCTCCATGGTGATGATGATGAGTTGGGCTGTGGTGGTCGTCATGGTGATGGGTTGGGCTGTGGTGGTCTCCATGGTGATGATGATGAGTTGGGCTGTCGTGGTGGTCATGGTGATGGGTTGGGCTGTGGTGGTCTCCATGGTGATGGTCTCCATGGTGAGGAGTTGGGCTATGGTGGTTTTCATGGAGATTAGTTGAACTGTGGTGGTCTCCATGGTGATGGAGATGAGTTGGACTGTGGTGGTGTCTATGGTGATGGTCACGAGTTGGGCTATGGTGGTCTCCAAGGTGATGAGTTGAACTGTGGTGGTCTCCATGGTGATGAGTTGAACTGTGGTGGTCTCCATGGTGATGGGTTGGGCTGTGGTGATCATCATGGTGATGAGTTGGGCTATGGTGGTCTCCAAGGTGATGAGTTGAACTGTGGTGGTCTCCATGGTGATGAGTTGAACTGTGGTGGTCTCCATGGTGATGGGTTGGGTTGTGGTGATCATCATGGTGATGAGTTGGGCTATGGTGGTCTCCAAGGTGATGAGTTGAACTGTGGTGGTCTCCATGGTGTTGGTGATTGGTTGGGCTGTGGTGGTCTCCATGGTGATGGGCTGGGCTGTAGTGATCATCATGGTGATGAGTTGGGCTATGGTGGTCTCCAAGGTGATGAGTTGAACTGTGGTGGTCTCCATGGTGATGAGTCGAACTGTGGTGGTCTCCATGGTGATGGGTTGGGCTGTGGTGGTCTCCATGGTGATAGTGATTGGTTGAACTGTGGTGGTCTCCATGGTGATGATGATGAGTTGGACTGTGATGGTCGTCATGGTGATGGGTTGGGCTGTGGTGGTCTCCATGGTGATGATGATGAGTTGGGCTGTGATGGTCTCCATGGTGATGATGATGAGTTGGACTGTGGTGGTCTCTATGGTGATGGTGATGGGTTGGGCTGTGGTGCTCGCCATGGTGATAAGTTGGGCTGTGGTGGTCTCCATGGTGATGATGATGACTTGGACTGTGGTGGTCTCTATGGTGATGGTGATGGGTTGGGCTGTGGTGGTCTCCATGGTGATGATGATGAGTTG
This sequence comes from Neosalanx taihuensis, assembly GCA_030340665.1. NCBI lineage: Eukaryota > Metazoa > Chordata > Actinopteri > Osmeriformes > Salangidae > Neosalanx > Neosalanx taihuensis. The sequence goes on from CM059310.1 coordinate 7,330,210, forward strand.
GACTGTGGTGGTCTCCAAGGTGATGGTGATGAGTTGGACTGTGGTGCTTGCCATGGTGATGATGGTGGTGAGATGAAGAACGGGAGTGCTGAGATGTTGCAGACGGAGAATGACGCCTTAGGGTTGAGCTACTTACTGAGCTTGTGCTGCCATCAGAGTGGCTACTAGGACTGCGGTGCTTGACGGAGACAGTGTCTCTTCCAGCCTGATGGTGGTGATGGTGGTGGTGTTGATGTTTCCCACGGTGACTGTGAGAGCGCCTGCTGGAGTGGGATTGCTTGCTAGCCAGGGAACGCCTGCTGGTGGTTGACTGGCTGCTGGATGACACTGAATCTCCACTGGCAAGACGGCTTCTCTGAGATCTGGTCTTGTCCACCACACCGTGTTCCACCCTGGTGGACCTCAGGGAGGCCTGGCCTGGGCTGCTGGGCCGGTTGGCCCGGGTGACCCCCAGATAACTCAGCCTGGAGGGGCTCAGTACCTGCCGAGTTATCTCATTCAGGAAGGCGGAGAACTGCAGTTTCTCTTTCACCAGTTCCTTCTTAGCCTCCTCCTTCTTTCTCCCCAGTTCCTCCTCCTCCACAGGGCTGTCCCCCACCTCTTGGTCAATGCGTTGGGAGAGGGCTTCCATGGACTTGGCTTTGCGGACTTTTCCCGACTTGGAGGAACCTTTGGTTTTCGTCTTCTCTTTCTTCAGGGTGCCGTGAGACTGAGGCTGACTGGAGGATGAGCTTTTCTTCGTTTTCTCCTTTGAGGAATGATTGAACAGATCTTCAGCATCTAACAGAGGCCTGGTGTCCTCTTCCTCCTCCTCTTCATCGCAGACCTTCCGTCTAGAGATGTCGGTGCAGGACTGCGAGTGCTGCGGTCGTCGCTGCTTGCTGTCCTCCGGAGCCTCGCTATCAACACTGGACTCAGAAGACGAGGAGTAGGAGGAGCCAGAGGAGGAAGAGGAGGATGAGGAGGAAGGTGTGGATGAAGAAGAGGAAGAGGAGGAAGAGGATGACGTGGAGGAACTAGAGGAGGAGCTGGAGGACGTGGCTGTCAACTCAGAGTGGGAACTGACATCTGGAGCAGGGTCTTCATGGTGATGATGGTGGTGATCAGAGGGAGGATTGTGAGACCTGTCACTGTGGTGCTGATGGTGGGGGTGACGGTGATGCTTGGGGTGATGGGGGTGAACACCACTGTCCTTTGCTTTGTATCGGGGGCTATGGCGAGAAGGGAATGACATAGAACATTCAGTACTATTCATTAATAAAATCTGTTTGTTTTTTTAAAGAATCACATAAAAATGATCTGTAATGAATATGATTCTAAATAAAAAACATCTAGAATTACCAGGAATAGTTCAACTCTTCACAAAACTCACCTGTTACTATCCTGGTCATCTGATGAATGTGTGTCATGGTGCTGAGAGCTGCGGCGGCGGTGGTGGTGTTGACCGTGGTTAGGGTGGTGGTGTTGGGGATCATGTTTGTGATGGGTTGGTTTTTGACCAACCCTTTTGCTTTTCTCCTTCTCTTGGTGGCTGTGGGGCTTGCCGGCCTTCTGGCCTTTAGCTCCATGTTTAGGATGCACGGGAGCGGAGGATGTCTCCATCATCGGTTGCTTTCTAAGGCAACTAATGTTCACTGGTTCAGTGTGGGATACCCTCTGGATGAATGAAGCACCAGTCTGAGGTTGCTAGAAACGGTTGGTTTTCCAAATTCAGTCTGGGTGGGAATCTCTGGATAATATCTCCACCTTCCAATAAAATGGGCATAACTGTATGAAAATATACTAACATGAGAACACGAATATTCAATGTTGACCTGTGCTAAACAGTGCAGATGGTAAGGCAATAGTAATACAAATAATAACAACTATAATAATACAAATAAACACAAAGATAAGTCAGGAATTTGTTGTCACATTTAAATACATAAAAGCATCATCAAGTTAAAAACAATTGGGTATACAAGGTACAATCATGTACCTTTTGTCAATAGAAAAGCATAAGAAGGCAGACTGACTGCACAAAATCAAGACTTACATTGTCAGACGGTCCACAGGAATGACACAGACTGTGATGATCATGGAAGTTTTGTACTGGGAATCCACCCACCCCCCTCCCCCCCTCCCTCCATCCAACTCAGACTATTTTCCAATTGCACCAGTGTCAGCGCATGTGAAGGCACCTCCACACATCAATAAGTCCTCGGTCCCATCACATACCCTGGAGCGCATGTTATATATTTTAGAAACCATGTGAGGAGGTATTTGCTAAACAAGACAAGTTCTTTTTTATGACTGTAGTTGAGCTACGGTTGAAAATGTTCTCAAGTTCATATATTTAACTGAAAAACACATTAGAATTTTTTTAATGGGGATTAAATCCAAGTTTGACGTTTGTCGGAGTTACCATATTTTCTCTAAACTGCCATGTTAATTAGTTTGAGACTTTGCTACCACGCAGAATGTTTCTCCGGACCTGATTATTGACGTTCCCGTCCCTATTGTGTCACTGCATGGGTTGATACAACTCAGTCAAGATGAAGTCATCCAGAAATGTATTGAACTCCAATAATATGACATGAGCAACCATGTATCAACTTCCTGTCCCTGAATCATCCCTAAAAACAGTACCATCACATCAGACAGTACTGCAAACTTCAACATCATAAAGTTCATCCAGAAGATTAAAAAGCTTCTAACTGTTTGAAATCAGTTAAGACAAAGTCCTGGAGTTTACAGACATAACACAGCTTCATTGGTCATTAACTTTGCCCCCGAGCAGCTTTCCCTAAATCAATGGGGGACAGCTCCACCCACAATCAATGACACCCTGACACGGTTGTGCCCCTCCAGCAAAGAGAACAGAAGGTTAAAACTGAACGCTGATGATGTAACTGAGAACACGTAAGAACAATTCATCTGTCGCACACGAGGGCAAACACAGTCAGCAGTCCCCATAGTGTTCTATCTGTGAAAAGGATCACTTCAATAATCAGGTAATCTTCTGTACTGACAAGCACAGGTAAAGGGTTGACATATATAATGGGGCTGGGTTTGGTATTCAGACATTTGTGTTTATTGATCAGAATTCCCTAACCAACTCTGTGAGAACATACACACATTTTCATAAGGGTTCTGAACAAGAAATGAACGTTAGCTAATACAAGATAAACACATTATGAGTGAAAACTATTTCAGCAACTATACTAAGATCATAATTGGTGTTTAAAAGGAGTTACAGAAAACTATTTATGAACTAATCTTTAAAACAATAAAGCAAAACAAGGTTAACAGACCAGTAAATAACTAAGATAACAATCAGAAATGAAGATACAATAACACAAAGTGAGGTTCCAAAGCAATATACAAATCATCTTAGAAAACAGGCAAGTAAAAAACTCTCTAATGTGAATCTCCTATACATGTTCCCTTACCGTATTCCATGTTGACGTTTTGCAGAGATCAGTATTGTGCCAGATGTACAGATATGGTTGATTCTTCAATGCTACACTTATTCACCAACATTCTCCTCTTCCAGCACTTCGATGATAAAACAGACGGCATCTGCAGGTCATTTCTGTCTCCAGTCTTAGCAATTCTGCTCTCAGTTGACCAACAAGTTTATTTTTCTGTGAACACAAGGAGTTCACTCCACCACTAACTCGAAACCCTCCGCTTCTTCAAACTCTGCGTTCATCTGCGCTGCAAGACTGTCGAGCTCCGTAAGCTGATAAAAAGAAAGATGAACATGTAAATACAGGACATGCATTCAAGTACACTTACGCATTCACAGTAAATAAGCAGGCTAAACACAGAGAACCAACATAAAAGGCATCCTTTCATCCCCATTTACCTTGAGTTGAGGAACTCGCTTCCTCCTTTTCTTCTCCTTTACCAAGGCCACTCCTGGGATGTTTATGTCTGGTTCCAGAGAGGTCAATGCACTGTCCTCTCCTTCCAGCACAGTGGAGGAACCAGAGGCCTGCAGAAGGCTGCAGAGCGACCGGGAAACCTCAGCTCCTACCTTGGAATGGTCCGCCTTCCGTAGCACCTCTGGGGTCTGAAGCTTCTCAAAGCCAAACAGAGACTTGCGCCGCCCGGGGGACGGGGAGGTGCTCTCAAATGACTGGTCGCTTTGACTGAGGCGGCTGTAAGATCGACGCACCTTCTTTGACCATACCAAGTCCTGGGGCTCTGCTGGAGCCTGGGGACAGGGTGACTGGGGGGTCAGGATGGGGGAGAGGACGGTGGTCTTCGGTGGCAGAGCCTCTGCAGGTCCTGGTGTGGACTTTTTGGGCTTCTTTTGCTGACTTCCGTCTGATTGTCTGTGTTTGTTTTCTTTGTTGTCCTCTGGAACAACCTGAAAAAAACAATGATGTGGCGTGAGTTCATGACAAGTCACCCTACTCGATAATTCAGTTGTAACGGTGGGAAGTGTATGTGTGACGTCACACTTACATTCGTTTTTCGAGGTGCAATCTTCCTTACGACTATGGACCGTTTGGCAACACCCAGAGGAGTCTGTGGACGTTTAACATTTGAATTACTGTCAAAAATATGTGTGTATGTGTAATTGAGACCTAAACGCTCGATTATTTGTCTATCTTGTCATTGTGGTGTGAACAATCGATAGCTACTGACACCAAAGCGTTGATAGAAACTCACAGATTTGGCGAGGTTTTCACCCGAAGAAGGAGATAACCGCGCTGATCGTCTTCGGGGCGGACAATTAGTGTCTGGAAAACACACATGTAATAGTTTTAAAATGACACAAATCGCTGGAAATGTTCTGCTAGGTTGGTCCTTGGCGCAACAGAAGCTAGCTAGGCAGGCATGTCAATAACGAACAAATAAAGACTAGTTATCGTATTAAATACTGACCGTCCGTAACAGTTAGGGGTGTTTTGTTACTCATCCTGGTCCTTTCTCCTAGTCACACATACAAAACGCATGTATAACCCAACAAAACGAATAGTTAAATGATATTTGGCTGTAATAACTTAGACCCAGGTTTCAAAAATGCCCGCCTTCGTGCCGCTCTCTGTGTACCTGCAGCGTTTCCGGTAGGGTTGCCAGTTCTGGAAAAATCTACTTGAATGGGTTAACTTTTGAATTGAATACATTGACAAAAAAACTGTTACCTATTTTGATGTCGCAGTTATTTTGATAAATATCAAACATGGACATCATAGAGCATATTGGTGCACAGCACTTATCAGGTACTTATGAAATGACCGTATTTGATCGGAGGGTTAATTTAACTGGCAACCCATGCACTTTGAACTTCTCTATCACGCAGCAAATCCCATCTCTGTCCATAGCTTGATTTTAAGCAGCCGACAAGCCAGCTAGTAAGATAGACTCATATTTTATTTAAAGTTAGTTTATTAAAATAACGCTGATTGCAGTAGTCAGTCTACTGCATCAGTGTTGATTTCTATAGCTTTATCAAAATGCCAAGGAAAGACCCTTGCCAAAAGCAAGCATGCGAAATTCAGAAGTGTCTACAAGGTGACTATTGCCAATAGTATTGAGAATGTAATTTTCTACGTTTCATTTTAGGTAACAACTAATTTCACTGACGTTTATGTTTGTGTATCTGTCTTCTTATTTCAGCGAACAAGTATATTGAAAGTAAATGCGAAGATGTCATGCGTGAGATGCTGCGGTGCTGTTCGGTTCATGCCAAGAACTCAGTCTGCTGCTCTGGGTTTGTGCAAAACCTGAAGTCTACTGATGCTCCCTGTGTGTAATTTATGCATAAGAGGATTGTTGTGTATATAATGATGAAGTCACTGGAAATTGTAATACTTAATTTATTTTGAATAAAATGATATACCATGTATCATTTGCTAAATAAAACAATTGGAGTGCAGCACATTTCCTGATAGGATATTGTTTGTTTGGCCACAGGTTGCATTGATAACAAATGAATTAACATTTCTGACCTTGCAACTCTTTTAAATATCCGTTGAGAACTGTCAGTTGAACTGTCAGTACTTGTTGTTTGGGGTGTTTGTGTTGATATACTTGGCTGGGTACTCACACAGCATCTAAACTCTCACTCCATAGGCATGAACCTAGTACAATTAGCCAGCCAATGCACAGAACATGATTATCTTATTCCATTAAATACAATTTAAAAATAAAACATTTCTTAACATATGAAAATACTGTAGATCACCTAATTGATATATGGTTGTTGGACACATCAGTCACTTTGGTATATGGGTGAACTTGAGTAAACAACTTTGTAGTCACAAACAGCCAACAACATGATAAGAACACATAAGGGGCACTGTCGCTTTAACCACCATCCTTGAATGAATAATAAAGTGAGAGGCAGTGTGTACCAAAACAATACAATGCATAGGGAAAAAAATACAAGAGGCAATTTAAAATGTGTAACGTACAGAACTCTACTGCACCTAGCTGCACAGAGCAAGTATAGAGTAAGCCCAAACCATAACAAGTGAAATAGCACACAGGTTAGAGATACACTATTGTATCAATGTTTGCTGCTTAGTATTAATATTTTGACAACTTATTGGCATGAAGATATGATGTAAAACAACAGACGTTTCCCTAAGAGGCCAGGCCAAGCAGGAAACCACCTGCAAAGCCTCCTGTGAGAACGATGTTCTTCTTCACAAATGTCTGTACCTGGGTAAAAAATATTAAACAATATTAGGACAAGCTAGAAAGAATGCTCCTATTGACGTATTCTAAGATGAACTGTAAATCGAATAATGTTGCTTGCTTCTGAAAACACATTAATGATGCTGACACATTGATTGTACTGATGGTCCCCTGCTCCTCTTACCTCATCGATTTTTGTCCGGACTTCCTTAGTCGGCTTCTCTGTGTTGAGCTTCAGTTGCTTCTTGGCCTTGTTCACGTCCCGCTCCACTCTTTTCCAGTCCACTTTTATGTAGCCTGTGTGATTAGCAATCTGAAGGAAATAAACCATTGGTGAGGATGATGTGGCTGGATTACTTGTTTCAGTTTCAGGAATTGTTTCATGTCAAACATCATTCTGTTGTATTTCTGTTAATGATGACAGAACGATAACGTGAAACACCAAATTCCAAATGTAATCTTTGCCGTTAGGAGAATCACAAACATCCACGAACCTGAAGCAAAAAGAATCCTCCTCCGACAGCAGAAGCCGCCAGCTTCCCCACTTTTTGAAACAGAAACCCAGCACACCTAGAAGGAGAGACAGAGTCAAGTCAACAGACAACAACTATGTATTCCTTTAGTACATTTTCATCCAGAGCCATTTTAGAAGGGTCGATTTGAACCTGGAGACTGTTTAATCTGACATGCGAGTCATCTGCTCCACATCCAGCCCCTTTCTTCAGATATAAGTAGGATAAACTCGAGCAACTGTCACATCTACATTAAAATAGCTTGACTCACCATCCAGTCACACCTCCAATAGCAAGCTGAGTAGCAACTGTATACTTCTCTTCTATTGGCCCAGAGTTGTTCTTGCCAAAGACTCTGTTCCACCACCTCTGTTTCTTGGCATATTCTGCAATGTCCATGACGTCAAACGTCTCATCTGAAAGTAAAATGACAAAAAAAGTCAGACCAGGTGTGTGGTTTTGTCAGGTAATTTTGTTATTATTATTAAACCCATAGTCTTACTTAGCCTCTGCTCTGGTCAGTTAAAAAGCCTCAGAAAAGACATTACCTTCTGGTAATACAGTGCTGTAAGGTTTTCATATAAATATTATGAAGCTTTCCCTCTAAATACCAGACAACAGCAGGCTGCAACACCGACCCGCTTGAATAGTCCAGCTTTCTGGCACAGACAGACCAAAATAGACCACTCGTTTAAACTAAGATGGATATTAGTTTCACTTACAGTGACAGTGAGATTATAATGGCGAGCCTGGTAATATACGTTATTTGTAAAAACGGTCCAAGTGTGATCAATAAAGGATGAAAATATATACTTTGTGAAATTGTATTTGAGAAAGTGGCATCCTAGTTCCTAGAATGCAAGTACATTTGTCAAAGGCTCTCATTCGCCGTAATACTATGTAAGGCCAAGGCCAGTGTTGTTGGGTCATTGTAAATAAACGACATTATCAGAATGCACCAATTCAGTTTGATATTAGGGGCCAGAATGTTCATTTTACAACATGCCTAACTCATCAATTACAAGTATAGGCATGGCGTAGCTGTTTTGACTGATAATGGCTCCTCAAGAATGTCCTACGTCGTTGGCTATTTTAACATGAGTTTGGGTACATTTATAGACATGGATTAAATATAGATATAGTTGACGAGATTGAATATCTGCGCTAGAATATGTCGGTCTGAAAGTTAACTTGCCATTGTAACTTCTTGAAGGACAGGACCGACATACTAGAACAATAAATAGCAAGCAAGGTGGCTAACCTGTCATATGCTAATTTCGTGCAAAAGTGTAATTGGAAGCAAAATAAGTTATAAAACCTCGCAGTTTAGCGAGGCATTTATACAACGTTCTTGTTTCTCACCTTTCTTCTTATCAGCCATTTCTCCTCAATAAATAAACTGAGAATGATGTAATGGAATTACTGTTTCAGCCCGGACGTACATAAACAGCGCACCCTATTGCATGGGGTGTTCATGACGATCATAACTGCGCAGTTTAGTTTGTACCATAGCCTGTAGTTTGCACCTATACTGTTCAGAGTTTCATTTTACAACAACTCAAAAATAATTCCCTGGATACAATCTAGCTGTCTTTAATTCTAGCGAATTATGAGTTGTTGTATAACGAGACTCTGATAAACTTTTGATCATGAATGTCCATCCTGCATTATAATATACATTATTATTATTATTATTGTTATTGTTGTTGTTATTATTGTTATTATTAATAATAATAATAATAATAGTGTGTTCCTTAATTCAAGCTACATTTTACAGAATATTGAAGCACCATTGTAAAACAAAAGATTTATTCATTTACGCATATGCTTATTTAATTTTGTGAAACTAAACTGAGATATTGCGGGTCCATTTCATCTGTCTTGATATGTGAAGGTTGATAACGGAGGTCATGATGCCATTACTGACCCAGTAAATAAATGTAGCTGCATCTTGTTAACACAGATCATACACTGATTACTGAGTGAGCCATGGACACCTTTGTAGGAACTGAGTGTGGAAAGGGATCTCAGTCATCTAGCAATTAAATGGCCTGTGAAAAAACAAAATGGATATTTATTTAATTAAAATTTGACGTAAAACAAAAAAATAACAGAGATTGGCTGTAAAAGGTTGTAGGTTTACTATATTGAAAAATACATACTTATCTGAGTTTGTGTGAAGGAATTCGTTTACCAATCTTGTTTATCAGACTGATCCATTTGTTTTAGTATTCTCAAAATCTCAGCAAACTATGTAGATTTTTTCAGTAGTACAGAGTCCTCAATCATAAATATCCTCAGATGGATGTCAGACAAATCCTGTTTAATCAAGAAAATCTACATGTGTTGAAAGCCTGACTACTGTATAAGGGCACGATGGTACACAGCCTACCTTGAATGTATTCCTGCACAACTAGTCAAGATCATGTCAGAAACAGATCAAAATTATCCTCTCACCATGAAACCATGCAGTGCACATCCAATGGGATATGATTGAAAATTGCATTCACTGTGTACTGTAATTGCCTTCCATACAAGGTGCTCCATTTGGTGCAAGTGTGCGTTCTATTGCTCCACTTCCTTCCTGCTTCAGTAGAACCCTGAATTCTAAGAACCTTAGATGAAAAATCTACTTCCTCAGCTGTTGACATTCAGTCTGTTCTGCTGCTGTCAAATAAAATGTTATGTAAAGAGGACCGGTTCATTTAGGTTTCTAAGAAGTGTGTGAGTCAAAGAGAGGTGATTTCATGCCAGCCCAACAATCAAACTAAATTTCCCCTATAAAATCCCCCAATGTGACTAAAATTGTTTCTTCAGATGTCAGGGAATAAAACTGAAACTGGATTTTAATTTCTACAGATTCATATTTTAGTGATATGTTTGACAGAATTTGTTCATTGTTGAACAGTATGACCACGTGTGAAGGGTGTGGCCTGCATATCAATTATCCAACCATGCCATTCAGTCAAAAAGTAGTTCTGAGTGATGTCATAATCTACTCAGGATATCACATTTTCCGATGATCTACTGCACCTTATTTGCATAAGCATTTTGGTAAATCACCCATATTCTTTGTTCCATATTTTCTCCCCCCCCCCCCCCCCCCATCTTTATGGTAACTAACTCACTCACACAATTCATTCACATAAAGCTGCAAGTAAAAATTGCACAGCCCCTTTACACAAGGAAGATTTTTCAAGTGTAACTGTTCACCGAAACAGTTGGAAGGCTTTAACACGGAGCTGTGGGTGGATTCCCAGATGTTCTGTGATCTTCATCTTCATCTATCTAATTAGTCTAAAACAATCATCATAGACGTTCCCCACCCACTGAGTCTCTCATTTGTTTTTCGACAGTTTAAAACTTCCCCACCCTTCATATATCAACTCAATGTATTGAAATAGGGTAGGATTGCTACAAAAGAAGCCCATTTCTCTCCGGCCTATTTCTGCGACAACAAAAAATTACACACAGAGGACAAGTTAGTTTCCCCACATCCGTTTATACACCACTGGGGGGCGCATGCACACATAATTTTGATTAGGTCTTGATATTAAGAAACTAGCAAACTATTACGACTATACTTTGTTTCAATAACACAATAGTGACATGAAGTTTGAAGGAATATGTTTCACAAAACAGCAGGTATAGACAATATTACAACTTACTTAATATATTTTTTTCTCCAATCAATTTACCATCGCATATGATGTATCTATAGGACGAGTAATTAGTAAAAGCATTTTTTTGTTGCTTTTTTATCATGATTAAATATTTGGTTGAATACACACTCCCAGTCCCCTTTATAATGTCTAAGGGCCCCTGGCTCCTGGATAGACACACTGCAGGAAGACGCTGCCCTGGATACAGGAAGTGCTTTAGGACTAATTGGCTGGTAGGAGGTGAAAATCGGTGAGGATTTGGAAGAAATAGGTAGTTTAGTAACACGGGTCCGATCCATGCAGGACAGCAAACCACGGAAACTACACCTACAAAACAAGACGACCATCCACAAATCAAAAAATACATCGATCCAGGACTCAATGGAATAACAGTGAGAAAAATACAAGTAGCTTTGGAATGTGCCAAATCTGAAATAGATACCAGATGTGTCGCGCCTGTTGATGGGATCTAATTCGTTGCTGGTTTTGTACCTTTATTTTTGTACCTTTTTTGTACCTTTTTTTTCTTGGGCTCATCTAGATGTTTAATAACGTGAGCTAGTTGAATCGGATCATCATCCCACAGTTCACGGTACTAGTCTGCTCTTAGCCACCTTCTCGCTAGCTGAAGCTAATTATAATCATCGATTTGAGGCGTAGCTCCGTAGACCTAAGATAGTGCTGCTGGGTCTCTTATAACTAAGCAACAATCGTAGTTTTGTCTTATCAAGAAAAAGTGGATCCACGCCTTCCTCTGGACTAGCTGATCTTTCACGTGGCTGCTCACCTCCAGTTATTAAACGCGATCTAACGGAGTTGATGTCCCGCTGAACACCACTGGAAACACGAGAAACCACGAGTATTCTTGGCTTTAAACATTAGCAAGCTCCGTTGTGCCTGATAAGGTAGTTTATAGCCGGGCTCATATTTTTTCTTACGATAACAGGTTGTGTTGAAGCATTGGCGGCTTTAAGAAATAATTTAATCGTTTCAATGTTTCACTGATTTTGTGTCCTATCAGCAAAGCGAGCTGGACGACTAGTTTTACAGCTTCAGTTTGAACCATTTAAACCAGGGCAGGAACACCTGTGAGTGCAAGCTTGACACAGGACTGTTCACATCGTAGCTTTTCATAACGAGTTAACTACTGACTGTGTTCAGTAGGACCAGGCTGTGTTCAGTAGGACCAGGCTGTGTTCAGTAGGACCAGGCTGTGTTCAGTAGGAGCAGGCTGTGTTCAGTAGGACCAGTCTGTGTGCAGTAGGACCAGGCTGTGTTCAGTAGGACCAGTCTGTGTTCAGTAGGACCAGGCTGTGTGTAGTAGGACCAGGCTGTGTGCAGTAGGACCAGGCTGTGTGCAGTAGGACCAGGCTGTGTGCAGTAGGACCAGGCTGTGTTCAGTAGGACCAGGCTGTGTGCAGTAGGACCAGGCTGTGTGCAGTAGGACCAGGCTGTGTGCAGTAGGACCAGGCTGTGTGCAGTAGGACCAGGCTGTGTGCAGTAGGACCAGGCTGTGTTCAGTAGGACCAGGCTGTGTGGCTGAGTTGTACTGCTCTGCCTCCACGGGTCAACCCCCTTAGTTGCAATCCGGCAGTTCATGTTTCGACAAGAAGTCAGTGTATCATCTTTTATTCCGTCTTGTTCGTACCTTTTCCAATACGAGAAGAGGAATATGTCTAGATACAACATCTACAGTCTTTTAGACTGGGTTTATGGTGGCGTGGACCCAAAGTTCGAGGGCAACGGGGGACCTGAATGTGCCGCCTTCCTGGCACCTCAACAGCGGATGAGCGAAAGTCTGGTCATAGTCCTGATTTCAATCGTGGAGATTCTCCTGGCACTAAGGAAAATTAATGTTTCTAAAGATCACAAATATGTGGCAAAAGATGTGACCAAGACGAGACAAGACAGCTTAGGAAAGAACCTTTTGCTGGTGGCTTTATGTATGACTTTTGGGGTAGAAGTTGGATTCAAATTCGCAACCAAGACTGTGATATACCTACTGAATCCATGCCATGTCATGACAATGGTGCAGGTAAGATGACCACCGTTCTTGATAATACATTTAATGCTGTTATATTTCTGTGCATTTGTGTTTATAAATACAAGGTATATGGGTTTGTATTGGTTATTCAAATTGCACTTTGAGTGCATCGCTCATATGAATAAATCCCTTAATGACGCTTGTTTCAATATGTCATAATAAAACTCCAATACATTGTGATGTTCCATACTGTCACTTGTTTTGTCTGTTTAACTCAACTTAAGGCAACTGAGCAGGGAAATGTGCTTTAATGTTGCTTTGATGGACTGATAAAGGTGGCAGACCCATGGAGGGAAATCAAACAAACGTTAGCTAGACTTTTTATCACAGGTTCTGTGTATTAGTTATGACATCTAACACCATAACACCATTCCATAGACTGCCAATTGTTAGCCTTTTACGTGGCCTGTTTGCGTTAGGAAAATAATGAGACGTTAGACGAGTTCCAACATCAACACCATTTAACCTGCAGGCTCTGTAGCTCCTAGAACTATGGAAGAATGTAACTTTCTTGTGCGTGACCATTCTTTTGCCCAAAGACTTCAAGGGGCCTCTTGGGGCTTTGGTTACCTGGATATCTAAAAAGGCCAAGCCTCCGAGAAACATCCCAGTATCTGTGGGAAAAGCCAATATCTTCCTGTAATGCACTTTACCCAAGACATCCCAGCAAATATGGATGGTAAAGAAGGGTGGGGCCCCCCGGAAGTAGAGGCCATCTGTTTGTCATTAGCCTCGTCGAGGAGTCTGGATGAGCCCTTGTGTGTGTGTGTGTGTGTGTGTGTGAGAGAACGCTGCTGCCTGGGTGAAGCATCGACCTTCTCCATGGTAACCACGGCAAAGCAACAACAGGAGTTCTTTCTCTCCGGTGCAGCTACACCCATGCCCCATGTCCTCTGGCAAATCTAGCTTTGTATGGTCATGATTTCTGTGTTAACAGATACTTCCATTCAGCCAAGCAACGCACATCATCCACCTCCATGTCCTGTTTGTCACCTTAAGCGCCGTGTGTAAGATTGTCCTTCTCTTTTTAGGCTGTGCTGCACAATATAAACAGCTATGTTACTTCTCCATCAGAACCCTGGCGATTGGTGTGTGTGTGCGGATTGTTTTGCATAACCTTCCTGTTTGTTTAACAACACCGTTGCTTCACTGAACCAGTACAACATGTACTGTCCTTCCCACTTCCCACTTTCACTTGTTAAATGTCCCAGCAGAACTTAGAACTTTATTATGCAAATCTTATTTTATTACTACTGCTATGATATCTGAATGAGCCTTCAGGAATAAGGTTCTGTCTAGTCTTCCTCCTGCTCTTTGCTGTAACTCAACAATGAACTCGCAACTTTTCGACCACTAGCCCTAACACCTTAACTGCTCAGCCACCAGACAGCCAGTTAGATTTCTGACTAAATGCTTTCCAGGTAGTTGTTTACCCTCAAACTGAAGGGCTGTCACAGGATCATTTATCAGTAAGGTCTCCAGAGGGTTAAAGTAGGACATCCAGGGTTTTGATGGTGCTGTTTATGCGAGTACATCTCCATAACACAGCATAGCAGAGCATACTGTCCCCTAGCAGGGCTGGTCTCTGGAGGGGTTAACCCAGCCTGGGGTAGGACAGGCATGTGCCTGCAGGTCCTGGACGTGGACCTGGGTGGTATGCAGTCACCTGCCTTGGCCTGTGTGCAAGTATGAACCCTGTGATTGCAACATAATGTTGGAGATGTATCCCTATGTGAACATGCAGAGATGCCAGCAACACTAGTTCCTATTGTAATCATGTTTGCATAATGGAAAAACAAATCTGTCTGTTCGCCACGTGTCTGGTGAGTCTTATGTAAACGTGTCATTTGGCACTACTTGTTTGTCTTACTGGGTATCTTTGCCTGGCAGGTTTTCCTGGTTCTTTCCTGCCATGGTCTGTCGACCCTAACTGTGCCCTTTGACCACCTAGGTCTGGTGTGCCCGCCCTGCTCCCAGGCAAAAGGACACAGGCCCCTCACTGTAGCTTTGCTCTCTGACCCCAGGGGCTGCATGCATCCCTTATCCTATAGCAACCAGCTGGCCGGTTCTCTGCTCCGACAGTGAAGCAACCGGAAATGTTTGTTGGACTGAATTCGCTATGTTATGCTTTCAAAGCTTTTTTTTTCTTGTGTTTAGGATGAGTGGGTGAGGGTGAAAGTAGTTTTTGCTTGCAGTGCAGGCTCTCTGAACAATTTGTTTTTGGTCTGTATTGGTCTGAGGCTGCAGGTTCTTACGGTGCATCATTCAGGGCGGTGGTATCCACAGCTGAAAGCACACTGACAGGTGCGGTGTCTGAAAAAAGGAGATGTTCTGTCTCAGAGAGGAAGGCCTATCTTAGTTTCACTACGGGTCTGAGCAGAGAAGGAGAGGCTGCCCTCCGGTTATGTATCCTCCCCAATCAGCTCTGGTTTTTACTAACTCATGGAATCCTCTCCTCCATCTCTTCTTCCCCCTCCGCCCATACCATCCCACACCCTCCCCTGCTCCCTCATCTCTTCCTCCTCTTCTGCCTCGCACCCCCCTCACCCTCACACGCTCCTTCTCCTCCTCTTCGTCTTACTTTCCTTAGACCACCTTCCTCTCCACCACCCCCAGCTCCTTCTCCACCTCCCCCCGCCTCCTCCCCATCTGTCCAGTAGCTGTAATTAAGACTGCTCTTCCTCGACCGGTGGCTTCACATCACGCAGATGGTCTGTGTTCACTCCTAGAGGAAGCATTTCCCTTACACTACCTTCCTCCGCATTAACGCCACGGCTACCAAGAGACAGGAAGCTTAATAGAGAGAGTGACTGATCCTTGTAATCAGGTTAGCTACTCATATCCCCCCCCCCCCAGACACACAGACAACACACACAGCTTAAATAGACCTTCAGTGTCTATTGGCAGTGGCCTCAGTTAACATCTCACCAAATTCATTTACTCGAAAAACAAGGTTTGTTTGAAAACCTGACGATCTTATCTGGAACGATTAGGGTTTTACTACACTTCCGATGCCAATAGATTAGATGAGACACGTGGACATTGTACTGGGGCAGAATAACGTAAACAATTGTGACAAGTCCAACATGAAATGTCCTGTACTCTTAATCAGTGGTTTACAGCACAGATAAACAAAAACCTCCCTATCTAGAAATGATAACCGAGTACACTGAGGTTGTTTGGGGATAGCTTCATTTTCAACCGGTTAACCCAAATTACAAAACGACCATACAGTATTGCTTTATTTTCATTTATATGTTCAGTGTGATGAAATATGTGAGCATTTTGTGAATTGTTTTCATGACATGTTGTTTCTCAGCCATTTAACTAACTTACAGAAAGAAATGTTGACTTTGCATATATGAAGGATTATTATTGTCGATCTATAGACTCATTATTCTTAACTCACAGAATACCAGTGTTTATGACTATCATCCGAAGACCAGTAAGAACCAAGTCTAGTATGAGAATAACGGCAGAATGATTCCTCTAACCACTAAATGTATCTCGTTTGCATTTACAGATTTTCCTTCTGGCCTGCCCACCATGCAAAGCAGCCATGGTCGTCTTTAGGTGAGTGCATTCCCCACACGGCCTCCACCTGCTGCAGAGGAGAGCTATGCAGGAACACACTGGAGACAGTGACAAGTGCCACGGGCAGAATTACGTGAAGGTTTATTTCAACCAACTGTCAAAATCCTTCTCAAAATAGCCTGTCCTCCTGTCAACACTTTGTGTAACTTCTCACAATGGCTTGCGGAAAGGTAGAGACCGACCTTATACACCAACAGAAGTAGGTAGAGGGAGAGAGATAAACTCACCTTTTAAACTCTCCAGATATAGATAGAGGGAGGGATTGAAAGTTAACAAGATGATGGAGGGAGAGAGTGAGTGAGAGGGACTTAACTAGACAGATAAATGGAGAAGAGACAGATTCTTCATCTCTGGGACGTGAATGAATTTCAGTGTGATTGGAGTTTTTTTCCAGCAGTTAGGTTTAATTGATTCACTTAGGACCAGTGTGTCTAGTCGGTTAAGTAGGGGAGAGAGAGGCAGAACGAGGCCTGGAGCCTGCAGTTATAGCTCAGTATAAATGCTAAACGCATTAGTGGCTGCTGAAACCTCGCGAAACTCACGTTCTCATGTGGACCAGAGCGAAGGAAATGGATCTCTGAGATGTTCCTGTGTGTCGTCTGAACGCTGGAGAGCTCTCCCCTCCTCACCAGCTTGCTCTGCTCTCTCAACAGAACAGGAACCCCTCGCCGACCACAAGTATTGATTTTAGACACTCTTTGCTTGAGTGCCTCTTATGTGAAGCACATTCTAATGTATCGATGAGGCGGAAACACTACACTTGGTGTTGCTCTTCTAATTTGTAGAAAGAGTTTGTTGTTGTTTTTCGTCCTGGAAAAGTGACGTCTGCTCTCTCTGTGTGTCTTGACGTGTGTGTGCGGGAGATATTTCCCCGCCTTGCCCATGCCTCCTTATAGACTAACATTATATCTTGACGCATTAGAAAGGCAGTGCGGTATGTCTCATCTGTGAAAGATGCGTTGTGACCGGCCACTACCAGAAGCCAGTAATCATTCATCCACATTATGACGGTGTATCTCCTGCATGTTATCATCTGACGTCAGGCTCGTTTCCTGGGGGGGGTGGGGGGGGGGGGTGGGGGGGGGGGTGGATGGATGTGTGGAGCCTCCCCAACACCAACAGAGTCCCTGTGGACAACTCGGTAATGAGTGGCCAGTAAGAGCAGGGTGACAGCTATGTAACCTGTTCCTGTGCAGGCTAACAGCTATGCAGTTAACTGTTGAAAAGGCTGCCGGTCTCCAGTAAGTGGCCGAGTCGCTTCTATAACGTTCTCTCTGGTTGTTTGGTACCTGGGGGACTCAGCTGCCGCCAGGCGTTTGCTCCCGGTCTGACAGAAACAGGACAAGCCTCTGCCTGGGCTGCGTGCTCAGGTGTCTCACCCCCCCCTGAGACCTGAGCTCCAGCTCCGCTGTCGACGGGAACACAGCCAGGGTCGTGTAACGTGAAACGCCACAACAACAGTTTGCTGTGCGAACAAACTTAAATACCATCATGTAAAAGATTGAGTTACGCAGGCATCCTCTATAATGGGTGGATTTTGGGGGGTATTTTGTAACTTAGGAGGACTTTCTCATCATTTTTAACGAATTAGTTTAACTGCCAAGTAACGCTTGCAAGTTTCTAACGTCGAACGCAATGCTGTGGTCAACTGCCGCTTTCCTGAAGCAGCGCCATGTTGTCGCTCCACACGCTGATGCACGCTGACAGAACTGAAAGGCAGAAGTCTCACAGTTAAGCGGAGCTCAGTTAGACACAGTGGTTATTGCGTAGAGTTGTCTGTGCAATGTAATTGTTCAGTTAAAGGACACATGGCACCATTTATTCATCCATTTTTTTATTCTCTATCGTTTTCATAACTGCACCATTTTGGCTTACATAGTGCTAGCAGGAAGGGTAGTTTGGTGGGAAACTCTGGCCCAGGGCCTGACACTTTCACTGGGGAAACTGGGAGAGGGTGGGCCTGGAGCCATGCTTGCTGGCTCTACTGTGTTCCCATGGCCCAGGTCATTGTGCTGGGGACTCTGGGGAGAATTCTTTCACGGATACATTGGTTGCCACAACGACTCACCAACGTATCGTTTTTCCGGAAAGCAAAAGTAAAATGGCTTTAGGGAACTGTAAAAGTGGGTCATTTTTTTTAAACAGAGGGAAGATAAAGCAACATCTGTTCTTGTTGTGTTCTCTCGATATGAAAGGTGTTCTAATCTGTGTTTTCCCCCCCAAGGCTTCAGGTCCACATGCTGAACGGGGCGTTATTGGCTCTCGTCTTCCCTGTAGTCAACACCCGACTGGTGAGTAATCTGGAGCTCTGCAACCTGCCCCCACTGCACTGGGCCACTGACACTGTGCTGGATGGCTGGAGCTCAATGCTAGTGGAGCAGTAGTGGAGCATTCTTTCCTCAAGGTCTTCAACCATAAAATCCAGTACAAGTATTCCACTGTTTAAAAATACCTCCAACTCCCCTGAAAATACCTTCTACCTTGTCCTTCCGAGACAAGTGCACCAAGGTAATCATTAACCTTAGTGCTGCATTTTCTTATATCAATAACAGTAACATCAACATTTATAAATATCAGCGGAAAAGGAAAAAAATGAACTGTGGTGAAGCATTTTTAAGAAACCTTAAAACCTGACGTAAAGGAGAGGGAGTCCAACAGCAGTAAAAAAAAAAGAAGAAAAAAGGCAACTTATGTAAGCCTCATTTTGTAGCTTTCCCCGCCCTTGTATTCGGCACGCTTGAATCCCCCTGAAAAGCCCCTCGAGTCATCATCCACCAATCACAGCCTCTCTTACTGCCTGGCGGCCAATACAACAGGTAGCTTTTACTGTGTTGTCCTGGAAACCTTGTCACATGACCGTGCTTAGGAATCCTTTTTAAAGTAGTGTCTCTCCAGCAGACACTTACCTCTGGAGGGTTTAAAGAGAGACCTGTTAGATCTCTAGCCCCATGTCTGTCCACAGGGATACAGGTATTGATTTAGTCGCCTTCATGATTGATGATGTCATAGTAAACTGTTCTAGCCAGGGCCCTAATGTTGTGGCCCATTGAGATGAGTTGTGGACAAGTTATTAAAACCACTTAATTAAATAAAAAATAAAGAAATACACTCTTTAATTCAATGGCAATCCTACATAATGACAACCAAACAAATCTTTTTTGAGGACCAATTTCAGCTAGTCTTGCCTCCCACCTTAATTGCATTCAATTGCCCAGGCTGTGTTCCTGATTCCATAGAGCCCCATGAACCAGAAAGGAAAGTGTCCATGTCCTGGGTAGAGGAAGTGTAGCTTGGATTCCTTCATTCCTCAGGCCTGGTTGCTGGTGCTGAGGGCCTCTGCTCCCCCCCCCCTTCCTTCCTGTAAGCTCCTCCCAGCGAGTCTCTGGCCTCTCTCATGTTTCTGCACATAGCAGCTCTGCAGTCAGTGTCATGACATGCTGCTCGTCTGCTCTGGTCCCCTCTCTGGCAGACAGCCCTCAGTTACATCATCCAAACACCTCATGTCCTGTACACCATGATCTGTCTGATTGATACTTGATATCTTGTTTTGTATTCTTTTTTCTTTTTTTAAGTCCACACCGTCCTTGTAAGACAATCCCAACTCAGTGATGATTGAATGTTACTATGTAGTTTTCAGGGCTGTTTTTCCAGCCACGAGTCTCAAGATTGATAGGGGAGGTAGATTGTCTAGATTGTATAGGGCTATCCAATGGAAGTAGATTGGCCAGATTGTAAGGGCTACTGGTAGACTCTAAAAGCTTGTTGTCTGTTCTCCTCTCCAGCTGCCTTTTGAGAAGGAGATCTATTACATCCAACACTCCATGCTATACCTGGTTCCTGTATACCTGTTCAGGAAAGGAGGTAAGCTCTTCTTGCTCTGCACGCTGTCATCAAACCACTTCCTAGTTGTGTAACGGTCCAGCGAGAACATACTGCCACCTAGTGTACAGAAGTCACTCATGTTGTTATTTTCCATTCATTAAATCTTTGCGTGTCATTGTCACTTTTTAACAATGGTCTGCTTGTGTAGAGAAGAAATGTATTACAGGAAATGAACACTGGCTTGGTCTCATGAGAACAAAGAGCCTGTTGTTTGGACAGTGGAACAGTTCAGGAACACAATTCAAGTCAGAGAAAGGCTCTCTAAAAATATATATATAATAATGTAGGTCTCCGCAATTGAGAGTTTAGATTTCGCAGAGCGGCAAAACAGATGTAATGAGAGTCAGATGTGAATTAGAGGATGGAAATTTTGACGTAGTGCCCCTCTAACTTTTCAAAACAAGACAGGAATTATCCTGCTTATTCTGCTCCTGGCTCCACTGGTGAGAGAGGGAGAGAGAGAGGGAGAGGGAGAGGGAGGGAGGGCGGGCTGCAGAGGCTGAGCGCAGCCATGGTACTGGGGGAGAGAATGAGTGCCTTTTGGCACTGGGCCTCTTATCATTAGGATGTCAGGGGATTCAGGGAGCCATGAAGGGTGTGCTTGTTTTCTCTGCCTCTCCTCCCCCCTGCCCCTCCCTGCCAGCGGATTGTGAAATAAACACAATCACTGTCCACCCAGGACACTTGCAGAGGTAGTGTCATCCATGGTTGTGAGACGGTAGTAAGGACAGCCATCTTGTCAACTGTCGTTGTGTGTGTGTGTGTGTGTGTGTGTGTGTGTGTGTGTGTGTGTGTGTGTGTGTGTGTGTGTGTGTGTGTGTGTGTGTGTGTGTGTGTGTGTGTGTGTGTGTGTGTGTGTGTGTGTGTGTGTGTGTGTGTGTGTGTGTGTGTGTGTGTGTGTGTGTGTGTGTGTGTGTGTGTGTGTGTGTGTGTGTGTGTGTGTGTGTGTGTGTGTGTGTGTGTGTGTGTGTGTGTGTGTGTGTGTGTGTGTGTGTGTGTGTGTGTGTGTGTGTGTGTGTGTGTGTGTGTGTGTGTGTGTGTGTGTGTGTGTGTGTGTGTGTGTGTGTGTGTGTGTGTGTGTGTGTGTGTGTGTGTGTGTGTGTGTGTGTGTGTGTGTGTGTGTGTGTGTGTGTGTGTTCTCAGCCTGTGGTCGTGCTGTCTCACAGTAAAGCTGGTGTCTGTGCTTCCTGTCTGCAGGCGTGTACAAACCAGAGCCTCTGGGGGACATGTGGTGGGCTGTCCTCTCCACCGGCATCCTGTTTCTCTATCACTTCCTGTTCCTGCAAAGCCTGGGCCTGGTAAGACACACACCCCCTGCTGGACACCAATTCACTCTGAAAAATTATTTTAGGGGATCCCTTAAAAAACGGATCTTGATAACAGTGTGGTACACATCTGACTGTCAGTATGACGCCTACGAAACACCTTAGGGAAGCCTTTTTCTTGTTCCCTTGACTACCGTCACCGTGTTGTCTCCAGGTGACGGAGGTGAACCTGAACAACATGCTGTGCCCGGCGGTGTCGGACCCATTCTACGGCCCCTGGTACCGGGTGTGGGCCACCGGGCACCAGACTCTGCTGACCCTGGTCCATGGCAAGGTTCTGACCCTGCTATCTCACCACACCGGCCCCACCTGCAGATACATGCTGGACACAGCCCGGCTACGCAGCAAGAAGCTTGACTGAAGACCTGCCGCCAAGACTCCTGGGATACACTCGCTGTCAGAGACTGGGACACACACACACACACACAAACACACACACACATACATAGAGCTGGGATTCACACTGCCTCACTGTACGCTGCTCTTTACTGCAGGTAACACACACACACTCTGTCGCTTTGAATAGAAGCGTTTAAATGAATACACACACACACACTCACTCACACACTGCTCTATGCTGCAGGTAACTTGTAACACACAGAGCCTTTCACTCCAGAAACCTGAACCGCTGTTGAAAATGTTATATCAGCGTTCTCAACATTCTCATTATCATCTTTGTTTTCACAGTGACAACAAAAACCTTTTAGGGTCAACTGAAACGATGTCCTTCTAGTTAGCGTTCCAGCTGGCTTGCATAGAAGTTCACACAGCGTAAAGACTGCTTACGATAACATGTGGTTAGTCTGTGCATAGCCAGATGTCGGGAGGGGGGGGGGGGAGCTCCCCCCCCCCCCCCCCCCCCGAGAATCATTTTCACGAATATATTGTCTTAAGTTTGCCTTTTGTTGAAGTTTAACTCGAAATTGGTTTAACCCTGATGTTACAACTGTATTTTTCTTTGTAAAACATTCACTTCTTAATTTTAGCTAGTCACGTCAGTTGCCATTGTATGTTTGTATCTTCAAGAAATCTCAGATGGCTGTTAATGTTAACAGCTAAACTGTTCCGAAACTTAACTGTGGATTGTGATGTGTGCTAGAAGCAACGTTTGAAAAATGGTGATCAGTCTGTTACAAGCTCAGGATCTTGGAAAGAGAACCTTTCACCCTGTGTAGCACAGGAGAAGGGGTACAGAAATTGGGAAACATCAAAGGGAACCTGTATCCATCTAGATTCTAGAACCTGCCTTCTTGGTGGGATTTGCTATTTATTAACCCAAATTGGAGCAGGGGAGGTAAGAACAGTACCTTCCAGTACTTTCTTTTGGTCATTTCAGAATCAATGGTCTGGTGAGAGACCCAAAGACATTTAAAGGGATGTTTAAAGAATATGACCTTCAGATAAATGTAGATATAAATGTAACAATGTATATATCATACTGACATGAACCTTGGTTTTATCGAATCGTGAACCTGGCTTGTCATACATTATACTTTAAATCTACATTAGTAGCGTCTTGACTGATGTCAGTGTAAGTACTCCATATGTTATACAATCACATACTGTATGTTTGATGTAATGGATAAACTGCTACCATTGATATGAGTAGAGCTGACAGGGATGTCATTTTGGAACCCTGTTTTAAGGGAGGGAATGAGCTCTCTGGTCATTGGACTGCAAGGGATTTAGTTTGTCACTGAACGAGGTCATGTTTCAAATGAAATTGAGATGTGGTTACGTTTTTGTACTTTTTACCAGGTTAATGTGCACTTGTTCTGTATAGAGAATAAACAGCTGTTTACTCCTGTTCTGCATTTCACTTTGGATTAAAACGTCTGTAAAATGAACAAAGTGTTTAACATGACAAAATTAACACCAGACACATTTTTTCTTTTCAAATTGTTTTGTATTTTTTTATTGGATAAATGATTTTAAAAGGTAATAACAATGTTTAAAACTACATTATCTCCACAGCCATCGCTCACATACCCACCCATCTATATATATATATGTCATTTTTTTTCTCCCGTCCCACACTTCTGTTGATTTTTATTGTTTTTCCTTTTTTTTCTTATTTTTTTGTTGAGCCATACTAATCATAATAAATGCCCATTTCAAGTCTCATCACACTAAACAGCAATTCAATGGGAAGGAAGGATCTAAATCTACAGGAACTTTAATTTTTATTTCCCAGTTCGTATTATTCCATCAAAGGTTTTTTTTTCCAAGTTACTAAAGCAGAGGGAGAGAGAAATGAAAGGAAATAAAAATTTGCTGTGAGGGGAATCGGCAGGTATGTGATACCTCACCAGACACCATCCCTCAACACAGCACCGCAGAGGAACACCGCCCAACATAGAAAACCACTCAAATAATTTAGAAACTAGATCCAAAATATTTCTTGAAAAGAATGGATTTTGATTTTACAAAAACAGTCATTTCTTTCTGTTTCTTTTTTGTGTCGTTTTTTTGTGTTTTTCTTTTTTTTGTACTTTTTTTAATGAAGTACATTTTTCTACAAAAATTCCAAAGAATGTTTTCATAGTACTTATTTCATTTGTCATTATTATCATTATTATTGTTGATTACTTGATTCAGTTTTAATTGTATTTATTTTTTATCTATCAGTGCGATTGTATACCAGTGCAGCTACTGGGTCCAGAGTAAAGAAAACAGGCTTTTCTTTAAATGGCATAAAAAACAAGGGAAACTCATCCTTTGTATAAAGTATAACTGCTGGTCTTCAGGAAAAACACATTTAAAAACCCATAAATCTAGGAGGCACGCTATGGGATTTTCTTTTTTTTTGTAACATTACAATAATAATAATAATAACAACAGATAAGAAAGAAAAACAAGTGACAAAACAAACTAGATATGCAACCATGTAATTGTACTGTCCTTGATGCCTAGAAAGGCATCATAGAATCAATGAAAATTCATGATACAACAGGTCGCTTAAGAAATTAAAATATAGGTTAGAAATCGTACAAAAAAAGAAAGAAAAACATAAAAAGAGAAAGGAACAAACAGAAAAGGGGGGGGGGGGGGACATGTTGACTCGTGGCAAGTTGTTTTTGAAAGGACAGGAAGTCGTGACCTGTACAGCAGCATTTAGAAATGGCCGGAGGCATCTTTGGTTCGTTCAAACATACAAAGGTGATTGAGCGTGAACAATCCACTAAAATATATGCATGGACACAGTGAATGCTGGGCCTTAACCCTAAACAGGTACGGAACCAAATCACAACTGTCACTACAGAAAACCTTTACACTAAAACCCTCCCTTGTTTCCAATATTCAAGATGGTAATAGTCGCTGGTGGACAAACGTTCTTTGTTTCCCGTTAACTGGTAAAACAATACCTTTGTTCTGTTACATTAAAGGTCTGATAATGTGGATTTCTATATCATGAGTGGAAGGGAAACATTTCATGTTCGGCTTCTCTGTTTGTGAGCTTCCACAGGGCCACCTCACCAGCGTGCCAGAAAACGCCCTCCATGATGCTGCTAACCACCAAACAACGTACTGCACCTCTACCCCCAGGCCACGAGGCAGGTGGAGGGTCAACCAGACAAGGGAGGAGGGATGTTAAATCATTGACTTCCTGTCCTTTCTCACCTGTCACAAGTTTTCAACCCACAATGGTAAAGAAAGAGAGAGGGGTGGGGGGTGGGGGGGAACAAACACCTGTTACACAGATCTGCATATATCAAGGATATAAGATGGAACCGCATGACTAGTCACAGAACCTGCAACCGCCCCAACTAGAGGTCTGATAGCACCATTTATGTCTTTTTATCTCTTTTAAAAAGATTAAGAATAGTTTGTATGAGTCGTTGATAAAGCATGTCATGGGTCGAACCATAGGTCTCGGTACACATACACACATGCAACAAAACGCATTGCATATGTGTAGCTATACATGTAACGGAAAACAAAGTATGTTGATAATTTGGTTTTGCAGCAGGAAAAGCGGGTTGTGCTGGATTTGATAGACCAGTAAAAGAGTGCTTGACTGTTCCAACTTTGGAGAGAAAACTATTCCCTGCTTGTTTATTTTCATTGTTGGTCCACTTCCTGTCTGACGAAGGGTAATGTTTGTCCAGACACACCCTTTAATGGTTTAGACGTGTATTTACTTTCCAGCAATGTCTGAACACCGGTGAGCAGAGCAAATATTACCAGACCAGAACACCTCCAGAATCAAACATCTATGAGAACTTCCGACATGGACAAATGACGGTTGGTTCTTTACATTTCACAAGGAAATAAGAAAGGATACAAACGCATAATTTCCTGTCTCTCAAGACTGGTTTTCAAGGTTCAGCAGGTAACTACGGTAACTCTATGTTGCGTGTGCAGCGCTCTTTGCTGATCTGTGTGTTCTGGTTGGTTGAGATGAAAACACAGAGGAACAGTCAAATGCTCAATTACTGGTCGGTCATTTATTAAATCATTTATTAAGGCAACACAACACGAGATCTGGGTCATTTCGGGTTACTGTGGATGGACTTCCAGAAGCCCTTAACGCTTGCATATGAAAAGAAAGACAGCCAGTCCATTAATGAAGGCTGTTCCGGAAAGGTCTTTGTCGATTATGAGCACAAAACGTCAAACCTAAATGGGATGGACAGATCAGCCGGTGATCTTCGACAACACTGGACTACGAACTAACCTACAGTGTGTGGATGCAAGTCATGCTAAATCAAAGACAATCGTAATAGAACGGCTTGGCAGGTCATTAGAAAGCCTGGCCTCAGACACCATTCTGTTCAGATGAAAACGGCATCTTTCCTCTTAAATCTCTCCCGACCAATTCTATTTTTTTCTTTTTGTGGTGAACTGCCGACAGTTCCCGAAACTGCGAGGAATTCCAACCAGACAGCCACACCTCAACGGGTCCTTGACAACACCACAACCAGCTCACCAATCAGCAGCATGGCATGAACAATAACGTGGAGGTCAATTTCCACGAGCTAAGGAGCCCTCGAATGCGCAACCTCCGCCGAGAGTTAGTCGTCATGCCGATGTAAACAACTACGCTGCCGTAGTTGAGCGGCAGCAGGGATTGTGGTGACCAGCGCAGGTGGTGGAGGACCCTGGTGGATAGAAGAAGGTGTTCGACCCTCCAGCTCTATCCACCCGTCACAGATCAAAGAGGTTAGCTGAGCTGGGGGGGCGTCTGAGCTTCAGACAGCACCAGAGAAAAATTTGACGGACAACCAAACCCCCCCCCTCCGTCTGAATGGACCCCGAGGCTTAAGTCTTGAAAAGAGCACCTCAAGCCTACCAACAAACCACGTTTACAAAGCATGCATTAACTAGAGAATATGGCTTATAACTGTAGCACGTCCGTCACTAACCTTAACACTTCCTCCCCCCTCCCTCCCCCCTCGTCTCACACAAAGACAGGACGACACAACAAGACCACGCCCCCCCCCCCCCCCCCCTGCCCCCACCCCGCCAGTTTGAAAGAGAAAGCGACGACAACAACATGCTATGTCAAAATCCTTCAGTTCCGCTTTCAAGAGTTCCCACCTAATACGACTCCATGAGCACCCGAGGCCTCTTAACCAATCATCGCCTCTGGACATCGCGGGGAATATTTTGGCAAGATCCAATTTCTAATTTAACGTATCGGTTTCAAACTCCAGTCCTAATTTCTACAAATTCCTCTAACCACACACAGAAAAGCAAAAACACGTGATTGCGAGGAAACACAACGACAAAGTCATGTGTCATCACAACCCTACAATCTACATCAAGGGACATACACATCCCAGCGGCTACTTCAACTACTTCACAAAAAAAGATTTTCAAGGCCAAAAACAATCCTCACGGCCAATCATTTTCGGAGAGAAATCCCAAAGGAAAAGATGCAGCCTAATGTTGTTGGCTTGCTACATGATACACACAATGCTAATCTGGCTATAAAGAAATGATGGAAATTATCCCTAGAAAATGAAACTAGCACAAACACAAAATAACTGAATTATGAATCCATCAGACATTTATGACTTGCTTCCATCCACAGAATCAAAAACCTGATTAGGATTGTTGAAAAAAAGTTACGAAAATCTCTTTTTTAATTTTTTTCAATTTCCAAAAATATGAATAAAAAGGGGTGTTATAGTTATATATGCTGCAAAAACTAAATCAATTGGAGACAAAAAAAATGGTTATTTTTTTATATGTTGTTTTTCCAAACATTATCAAATTATGCTTATTGGCCACCCGTTGCCATGTCAACATCTGGGAGACTGTCAGCATGGCAACGGAAACTATCATCATAAAATGGTACAGTAGTAGAGATAACTAGACCATGAGGGGGCGGGCTCTCCAGGGAACAGGCCTGCAGAGAGGTCCAGTGATTGGTCATGCGGCTCGCTGTCAGGAATAATGGTTGTAGGGTGGTAGAGGGTGGGTCATGCCGTTCTGGTAGTGATGGTGCTGGCGGTGGGCGATGTACTCAGCATAGCTCATTGTCACCTTCTCACTCCGGTACCTGGGGGTTGGAGGACAGGTGTGTTAATGACCACAGAGAGAGAGGAAAAGTGTGTGTGTGGGGGGGGTCTGTGTGGGGTGGGGGGTGAGGGAGGTGTGGAGCGGGCGCGCTCACAACCCTCTCACTCCTCTGGAGGGGGGGAGGGGCGGGGGGTAAGACGTTCGTCCCGTACGCAGGGTATCACACAGCTTTGCACCAGTGGATGTCCACAACCTTTTTACACCTAATTTACACCACTACCAAGAATGCAGCGGGCGTACTGTGAAGTCTTGCATATGACTGGACCGATGTGAGAAAAGAGAAAAATAACATACTGCTATTATTCCAAGTCAAAACTCATGGTAAACTTCTAGTTGTGTACGTTCGTGAAGTTTAGGAATGTATATGTTCTCATAACTTTCCAGGTCTGCAAACACAAAACGAAAAAGAAAAAAAACATTCCATCTGGTCTGCAGGTGTCCAATCCACTCCCTGGGCCCCCTGCGTGTGGGCGTGGCCTCTCTTACCTGGTCAACTTAATGGTCTTCCTGAAGTCGTTTGTGATGGGGGCCTTGAAGCCTCCTTTTCGTAGTAAGGAATCTATGGTCTGTATATGGTCCCATCCTGCAGAGAGAGGAGCATGTGTCTGTCATGTCACCTCTCCTTGGATGTCACGTGACCTCCGCTTGGATGTCATGTGACCTCCGCTTGGATGTCATGTGACCTGAACTACAATCAGTAGACCACCATAGTTAACAGTGCTGGTTAGAGGTAGCAAAGCTGTGTGCTGGAGGGGGGTGGGGGGGGGCAGAACTGGCTCGTTTCGTTGGGAGAGTCGAGAGCTCCGGGTTTCTTGCTCGTCTCGGTCCCCTGGCACGTCATAAGAAACTACGTTTGGTCATTCGTGGTCGGGGTTAAAGGGGACGGCTCGCTCACCTTGCTCCTTGGCCACCTCTGGAAGGTAGGTGGCCGTGCGCTTTGATCCTTTTTCATTGAAAAATTCTATCCTAATGCCATGAACGCCCACCTAAACAGGAGAGAGGGAGAGAGGGAAAGCAGTGAATACAAAGAAATATGACAGTTGGTTTCAAGAGAATTGTCTGATGGACACGACTACTATGAATTGGGGAAAGAGTGACAGAAGACAAGATGAGGAGAGAAGGCTGATATTAAACTAAGACGTGCAGTGAATCCGAGGGGCACTAGGACCTGGGCTGGTCTACTGCAGCTCCGGGGGACAGATCTGAGGGTGACACACAAGCCCCCCCACCCCTACCTCCAGAACCAGGGGATGACACACAAGCCCCCCCACCCCTACCTCCAGAACCAGGGGATGACACACAAGCCCTCCCACCCATACCTCCAGAACCAGGGGATGCCACACAAGCCCTCCCCCATGTCACCCTCCAACCCTCCGGGGCAGCCAGGCTAGGTCTGGGTCAGCAACGTCCCTGCTTACATCTAAGCTGCTACAAAGAGTAGGTGTGGTTTTTTTGTGCGTGCGTCTGAACCAATCACCCTTGATGTTGGCATTACCAGACTGCATTAAGGTCAAGTTCTTTTTCCCCCTGGATCAAAGGCTGCCATAACATCGCAACAACCTATTTCCCACCAGACGCCCCCCTTCTCTCCCCTCTCTCTACCCCAGGAGAGACAGAACAAAGCTGGCTGTGTGCTCGCACTCTTGGCCCCGGCTCTCTCTCTGTATTTATCACTGAACACCTCGGGCATGAACATTGAGTGCGACGGGCTAATGTTAACTTTCATGTTCACGACACAATGCCGTTAGGGGACAGAGCAGGATGTGATGCAAGGTGAGGCTCACGGGAGGGGAGCCCTACCTCCCAGTCAAGGTAATCTCCGACGTCTTCGAAGTTGGTGAGCAGAGACACTGAGCAGAGCAGGCGAGGCAGCTCGTCCCTCGTCATAGGGGGGAAACGGCTGTCTTTAAGGGCACTGTGGAGACACATACACACGCACACAAAAACACACACACACACACACACAGACAGAAGAGTTCATTAGTCACGGGTAGTCAAATTCTAATCACATTTGATTTGTGTAATCCTTTTATACAAGCCATGTCACAGAGGGCTGCACACCCCCCCACAGAGCTGCTCTGGTCCTCTGAGGGCGCTGTGTGTGCTGAGGGCGCTGTGTGTGCTGAGGGCGCTGTGTGTGCTGAGGGCGCTGTGTGTGCTGGCCACTCCCTGAACACTAGCCTGCACACTGCTTCAACCACAGATCATTCTAGTGTCATGGATCAGGATCTCATCCACAAACACTGAGCCCATCAGGACAGGGGGGACGGGGGGGAGATCATGTCGACAGCACATCCACTGTGGCCACTTCTGCATGACTGCTTCACCCACGCATGTGTTGACGGACGGCAGCGAAGAAACAAGAATGATGACAGTCCACAGGCAACCTCCTCCACCCTCCTGTCCATTCTGCCTCCTCTGCAGTCCACAGTCACCATCCTCCACCCTCCTGCCCATCCTGCCTCCTCTGCAGTCCACAGTCCCCATCCTCCACCCTCCTGCCCATCCTGTCTCCTCTGCAGTCCAGTCACCATCCTCCACCATCCTCCACCCTCCTGCCCATCCTGTCTCCTCTGCAGTCCAGTCACCATCCTCCACCATCCTCCACCCTCCTGCCCATCCTGCCTCCTCTGCAGTCCACAGTCACCCTCCTGCCCATCCTGCCTCCTCTGCAGTCCACAGTCACCCTCCTGCCCATCCTGCCTCCTCTGCAGTCCACAGTCACCCTCCTGCCCATCCTGCCTCCTCTGCAGTCCACAGTCACCACCCTCCACCCTCCTGCCCATCCTGTCTCCTCTGCAGTCCAGTCACCATCCTCCACCATCCTCCACCCTCCTGCCCATCCTGCCTCCTCTGCAGTCCACAGTCACCCTCCTGCCCATCCTGCCTCCTCTGCAGTCCACAGTCACCCTCCTGCCCATCCTGCCTCCTCTGCAGTCCACAGTCACCCTCCTGCCCATCCTGCCTCCTCTGCAGTCCACAGTCACCACCCTCCACCCTCCTGCCCATCCTGCCTCCTCTGCAGTCCACAGTCACCACCCTCCACCCTCCACCCTCCTGCCCATCCTGCCTCCTCTGCCCGCTGCAGTCCACACCTCTCCCAACCTGGGGAGGCTGATCCTGCAGCATCTTGATCTGCAGTCAAGCGCTCTCTGCCACTAAGCTGCTGCTGCTGCTACTGCACAGAGAACTGCCTCGCCAAGATCACACGCTGAGGGAACCTGATGTTAGCGTGTGTGTGTGCGCGTGTGTGTGTGACTAGCCAGGGGTGCAGCAGGTCTGACAGCCTGTCTCTGGGGACTATTAGCTGCTGGCTTGGCTATGAGATTACTCATCTCTCTCTCTCTCTCTCTCTCTCTCTCTCTCTCTCTCTCTCTCTCTCTCACACACACACACACACACACACACACACACACACTGCTGAGTGACTAACAGAGGAATGTTACATTTACATTATGTATTCATTTAGCAGACGCTTTTATCCAAAGCGACTTACAGTAAGTACAGGGACATTCTCCCTGAGGCAAGTAGGGTGACGTGCCTTGCCCAAGGACACAACGTCATATAGCCGGGGCTCGATCTCACAACCTTCCGATCATGAGGCCAATGCCTTAACCTGTTGAGCCATCTGACCCCCAATGTTGACCTCCAGAATGACCTCCTGACGAGGCTAGCAACCAAACAGGCCAGACCCTCCCTCTCCAGTCATACCACTGGTCCATTAACACTAACGCCACTTCATGTTAGGAGGTGTTTACAGTCGACCTACGACCTCTGCTGAGGCCCAGTCATTCACGCTAGCATTAGCTAACTTAGCCGGAGGAGCTTAAACAGACAGTACAAAGACGTTGACCTCTCACCTCAATCTGCACGTGCTGTGATGAGACTCTTCTACGTGCCTCTCATGTTACACCTCAACTGTGTTAAGGATCACATAACCTAGGCCACAGGCTGAGGTCAGAGGTCAGCTGTGTGTACTAAGGGAGAAATGACACAAGCATGGAGAAACACAGTCATGTAGCCGTGACAACAGTCTGGCCCAGCCTGCCAGAGGCTCCCAGCAGACAGCCCATAACGCCTCCCTGTCATCAGGAACGCTGACGTCATGACAACCAAAACATACCCGATTAGAAAACAGAGCACCTGGTAGACTAGGCGCAATACGTGTGTGTGTGTGTGTGTGTGTGTGAATATGTGTGTGCGTGGGTGTGTGTTACAACTGTGAAGTGTTAACACCTTCACCCCCTGTCCCTATGTCTCTCACTTTCACCGCCATCCGTCTCTAAAAACCAGCTAGAATGTTCCAGCTCGGAACAGAACCGCAGTGGAACCCGATCCAAACAGACGTTCCAATGGAGCTTCTAGCCCTGATCAGATTTTACCAGCAGGTCTAGTCCACAGGGCGTTCCCCAAATCCTGCTGATGATCTCATTACAGCCCTGGTCAGCAGGATACACATCACTGCCATTTAACACACACCAGACCTGGGCCATATCCTGCCACGCCTGTCCATAACAGATCAGGATCATAAAATTTTTTTTAAAAGATTGTAATGCTCTGACAAGTGAGCTAAACTTTTTTTCTAGGTGCTTGGTAGAAAGTTAGTAAATCCACATGACCTCACAAATCCTCAAAACAGCCCACAACTCATTAAACTGGAAACTGAATTCAACCATGTACGATTCTCATGTTGACGCTACAATGCTCGTAATGGGCTCAGTTTTAAAAGCACCGTTTGTTTTTATAGCTTCCCTTCACGGCTGCCTGAAAGAGACAGCTATGGTTTAGAGGGAGACAAAAAGACATTCCCAAAGATGCTTTAAAAATAACATTTTACGTTTATTAATTTAGCAGACACTTTATCCAAAGCCACTTCCAAGAGAAAGTTTTACAAAAGAGCATTTTGTCCGAAAACCTCAACAATTCTATTCACGACAACTTAGCCTGCCCTAACAATGATAACATGTACACTATTTAGGCATTTATCAGATAACTTGATAGCTGGTTATTCTGAGGATATAATTGTCTGAAATGTTTTAGTTTTACCCAGAATAATGAGCTAATAGAAAAAGGTGGTGATGAGGCAGTACAATGTCACTGCAGGAGCCAGCTGTGATAAGGTAAGGGAAGACTTCACTGACTACACACCTGGAGGCCAAGTATAACACACACACACACACACACACACACGCATAAATGGCAACTACTCATGAACTGGGAAGCCAGAAATGACATTCATCTATATAATTTGAAACACCTGTTATATTGAGTCAATTTCGTTTTTTGAGAAATGCATGATACCAATAGAAGACTATTAGTATCGTGCATTAGGCTACATTTACCATTTTAAACAGAATGGGATGCTAGAAGATAAAATCGCATGTGACACGGTTACAAAAAATGTGCTGGTGCAGCAAAAAAAAACAAACAAAAAAAACCTCACTCCTGTACTGAATGACCTCTTCTAAAACACCCCAGTGTGGAATCATCCTAGCAACAGCTGTGACCAATCACAGGCAAGCAAGACACTTTACTCGTAACCAATGGGAGTGTGTTTCCAGATGTCAGTGTGTATGTGCATCAGTGGATGTGTGTTTGGGAGGAAGAGTGATAGAGCTCAGGGCTCAGAGCAGTCCTCTAAATTCCTTCCTGGCCAGTCTAATGTAGAGGAATTATGGGTCATTTTCCTTATATGACCCAACTGAACACAGTCGTCGCTCATTGCTTGGATTTTTACAGGACACATTACTGAATCACATGTTCACAAAAGCCGTGAAGTAATCAAACTACTTTCTAAATAGTTCCTTTGTGTATTGGTTTCAGCAGGTAGCTTCAGTTACAAACGCACAAGTCTGAGAGAAGTACACTTTCACAAGCTGAGGCTCCCTGAGAGCAAATTGTTCTTGTACCACAACCTCCTAAAACAGCCACAGTCCAAAAGACCACAAAGATTGTCCTAAACAACCTCCTAAACAACCTGACATCACAGCAGCGGACGCCATTATCTGGCCTTCATCTGTGATCCACTCAACTGTTTGAGGCGGATATGGAACAGTCCATCTGGAAATGTCAGCATAGGATGGGAAGGGGGGTGTTGGTGGGTGCGCACACACACACACACACACACACACGGGCCAGCGGTTATCTGTTCCTCTCTCTTTCCATCCTACCCTCCTCTTTCCTCCCCCATACTCCTGTCAAGATCAGATCTAATGTTACATTAACATCGGGTCGTTCAGCTGGTGCGTTTATCCAAATGGAAGTCAAAAATACATAGATTTTCTAAATTGCGTATGTTTAGCAGAAAGAAATCATCAGAAAGATGCGTAGTCCTGCGAGTCAGGAAACGGTGCTGACCGGTCCTGAGACCTTATGATGTTGGAAAAGAACTATGGCTCGATGATCACATCTCAGTTACAGAGCAACAACATCATCTCAGTTACAGCAGTTACACCCTGCTACAGCTGAACGAGGGAGGACTACATGTTCACTGCCTGATGACACACACTGTTGCATTAACAAACGATTTAACAAAGCAGAGAGACATGGGTAAAACAGACAGTTGCCTTTAAACAGTCACATCATTTTTATTTTTTCCTGTCGATTAACTTGTAGGTTTGCTTTGGTGTACTTGCCAATCAAAACCCCCCAAAACTACAATTAACACCTAAATCAAATGTTATTTCCATAGCCCCTTTTTACACATGTCACAGAGATGCCTACAGCACAGCCCCCTCGCAGAGCTGAAACAGGGGTGCTGTGTTCTCCATGCAGGCTTACCTGGTTAGGGTGTACTCCCTGAGTCCTGAGTGGAGGTTCATGGCAGAAAAGGTACCTATACAACCCCTCAAACGCTTGTCGCGGCCTATTTTCCATGTGACAAACAGAGGGCTGAAAGAAAGAAGAGAGAAAGAAACGTTAGGGTTAATTTTTTTACTTCCATATGGCGTTTCAGTTATTTTTTCAAACTGCAGCTAGACATACAAAGCTGGTTAACCCAGTGCAGGCAGCTGTGATGGATAAGAAACAGAGACTGAGATATTTGCATATTCCAATAGTCAGAGATGGGGGAATTTGTGAACCAGAGAGAAAGACTAGATGTGCTTTCACCCTGTAGGTAAATATTAAACCCTGACAGCGAACTGTGGAGGAACTTTAAGCGAAGCCAGCGGACGCTTCATTGAACAGACAAGTACACTAAGGTTTCAGGCAATGGTGTTCAAGGGCCCAATGCATACTGAGCAGGTACAACCCCCCCCCCCCCCCCCCCCCCCCCCCCACACACACTCGAAAGTGCTCGAACACACTTCAGGTCTAGAGATGCGGGGGATTATGGCGTCTGCGTTCGAGTTCTCGTTGAAACACCTCGCAGCTCATCGTCTTAGAACATCTTCAGCTTCGCATAAGAGCGGCCATGAGTTGGCACCTAGTCATCATTGACAGGAGGATTACGTCTGCATCTAGGAGCTGTTAGAAAAACTGTTACACAACAATGCTGAGAGATAAGCCTGCCCTCAAACAGCCCCTAGTTAGCCTATGTTTACACCTTTATGTTAAGAAAAGCAGACAGCTCGTATTATGGCTCGTCGCATGATTGGCAGACAAAGGTGAAAGTGGCCTCATTTGTGTGCGTGCAGGGGGGAATCATAAATAATTGCTTGTTTCAAATCAAAGTCACTAGAAAAGGACCAGCTCTGAGTTGAAGGGGTTGTCCAGGACAACCAAACGGCTGCGACCAGGAACCAGAAACATGCCTATAGTTAGTCTGAGTCTCCTGTTTGTGGTTCATGTATTTTTAACTCCCAAGATGGAAGAGGTTGGGGGGTGGGCTGGGAGAGAAAATAAAAATAATCTGGAAAATTCAGTGGGAAAGTTGTTTTCAGATTCCAGCCCTGTCGCCGAGTCTGTGGAAAGCTCAGCAGTGGCTAAGGAGTCCGTGTAGGAGACACTCAGTGGACCGCATGAAGGTATCTGAAGAGAAACGGTGACCTCTCATGTGAGTGATGACGGGGCACAGGTGCGCTCACGCCACACAGAGAGGGGAAAGAGAGAGGACGCTAGCACACAGTAAAAAAAAAAAAAAAAAACCTGAAGACTAAGAACATTGAAGAGGTGGAAAAGTGCATAATAAGTAATACCAGTGGTAACAACATTGATGTCAGATTAAGAGGAATAGTCAGACCTACAGAGTCAGACCTAGAGTCAGACCTAGAGTCAGACCTACAGAGTCAGACCTACAGTCAGACCTAGAGTCAGACCTAGAGAGTCAGACCTACAGTCAGACCTAGAGTCAGACCTACAGAGTCTGACCTACAGAGTCAGACCTAGAGTCAGACCTACAGAGTCAGACCTACAGTCAGACCTAGAGTCAGACCTACAGAGTCAGACCTACAGTCAGACCTAGAGTCAGACCTACAGAGTCAGACCTACAGTCAGACCTAGAGTCAGACCTAGAGAGTCAGACCTACAGTCAGACCTAGAGTCAGACCTACAGAGTCTGACCTACAGAGTCAGACCTACAGAGTCAGACCTACAGAGTCAGACCACCGGACTCTTAACTCCGCAGCAGGGCCCCACCCAGGCCTGAAGAGAGCTGGCAGACGGTTGGCAGCAGCCTGCAGTGGCTCTCTCAGAGATTAATAGCTTTTAATCTGTGCAGCAAAAAACTCTTGGCACATCAGGTGAGCAGCCCCTGGGAGGACTGCATTATCCAAGCTGCTAATGTAGCGTCAGGAACTCAAGGCAGATATGCATGGGTGCTAGTGTGCTTGGGAGCTAGCGTGAGAAGGACCATGGGTCTGGAGTGAAACCGAAATGATCCATCATCATCATTTGACATATTGAACAGGATTAAATGTCAATGTGGCATTCACATTCATTCAAATGAATGTATTAATATATTTCAACAAGAGATTCAGACAGCCATTCATGAACCAACTCCATTCTTTAGGGCGAGCAACTGTTTGTTGCTAGTCTGGCATGCTGAGTAAACAATGGTGAGTGTTAGCTACCAGTCCTGAAGCGCTGATGGGGTGGGCGGGAACTCTGACAAACAACCAGGGTTTCTGGGTTCAGTGCACTGCCCAAGCCAGACTCCTGCAAGTCAACATTGATTTCTCTTAATTACATTGGGATGAATCAATCCCACCGTGAGGTTTGGGCAAACAAGAGGATCTGGCTGGCTCCTCTCAGCTGAGTCATGGAAAGAAAACAGGGCAGAAAGGCGGGTGAGGCCAGCAGATATCCCAGCTGTACCCCTTCAACTGTTGACACAACCTGATCTCCTCATGGTCTAGATGCAGTTCACAAAAGGCCTGTTCCATGTCAGTGGAAGCCTGGCGTTCCAGGGCCTCCTACGCTCCTGCTCTTTGGCCAGTTTCCTCGTCTGTCTGTCTGCTGCGTCTCTCCATGCTGGGATCCTGGACAGTCCAACGTGCCCATTCTGAACTGGGATTCCAAAGCCTGCCTGGCACATTCTAAAGGGATGAAGGGACGGCCCCTGGTCATCACAAGCCTTACTGTGACCTTCACAGCTCTCCCTGTCCACTCCGCCCTCAGCCCCCCTCACACCCCTGCGACAGGCAACAACCTCACACTAACCAACACAGACACCCACGGGGCAATCAATTGTATGTGACAGCATAAGTCACACACTTCTGCCTGAATCAAAGATAGCACTTGCACCACTGTCAGATCCCACTGTTTGCATCATCGATCACTGAGAGGTAGACAGAGGGTCATGTGATCCTATGACCATGACACAGAGGATCCATACCAGTTTCTGGCTGGCCTGTACATTAAGGGAAGGAATGTAGTCCCACACAGAGCAAGTCCATTACTCTGCTGATGATTAACCCAGAAGACATAGACAGCATGACTCCACGAAGCACTCAGGAGGACAATCACTGCTTTTGTAATGTTTTCATAGGCATAATAGGCATTTGTGGCCATGTTACTTCATACGGGCAGACATCTTGTGCTGATTTGAAAAGACAGGAAAGACTCGAAATGACCCTTGTCAGTGAGCACTGAAATGACTAGAGAAACCTGCAGGGGCATCCTAATTCCTCCCATTCCGACACGAGGAACCTAACTCTACCTGACAACTTACCCTGCAGTCTGTCAAAGAATAACAACAACAACAATGTTTAAAAAAGAAAGTGTCTGTGCAAACTAAATTTGGAGAAGAATGTTTTTTGAGGATACATAAGAGCCAGTAATAGGCTACTTCATACACTAAACACAAACTGTGGCAACTAAGAGGCCAATGGCGCAATTACGCCACGTTGACTATGTTCTCAGACAGCATTTCTCAAGCGCACACGGCCTTTACGGGTCACGATGTGGGGCGGAAACACGTGAGAGGGGTCGGGTGGACGAGGGACGGAGGTGTCGTGTTCCTCCGATCATCAATTCACACGATGGTGCATGCAAGGCGCTCGCTGTCAAACTACGGACCTGAGAAATTCAACCTGGGCTTCAACCTCGTCTGCAGGGAACTTAATTCCCCGTAAGCCAAGGGACAGTCTATCAAAGCAGCCAAGACTATGAGCCAGGAGACTACAAAAAAAAGTCGTCTTCCTGGATCAGATCCTGCCCTTCAGATGGTCTAAATCCCTGCAGTACACAGGCCTGAATCTAAGTACTTCAGAGGATCTGAAAACAAGGGAAATACCAGCATCTGATCCTCTTTGCCATCAAAGAGGTAATACAGCCTCACACATCTAAGGGTTCTCTGGCTGAATGGCTGGTTGAATTAAGAATGCTAAGAGCAAATCAATCTCTTCAGCTTGTGACAGCCTAAAGAGTTGATGGGACTCAATTACTGTATCCAATCTTTTTTTTTTTTTTTGGGGGGGGGGGGGGGGGGGGAAGAGATTATTGAATTAAAAGACATAAGAGAAGCATTAAGTGAAATACTGGGTAGAATCACCCCTCTTGAGGAAAAAAGTGTATTGGTTGCAAATCAGCACCCCTCTCCTCGCACCTGCTGCTGTCTGCTTGGATTTCCTGTCCCATATCTCAACGGGGGGGAGAGTTTCCTTGACCCCTATATCCAGGAGCATGAGCCCATCAAACAGATCAACAGATTACTGCACCATCCCCATCACCCTCAAACACAAGCTGGGGGATGCAAAAAAAATGCAGCCCTGTGATAGCGTGTTCCACTTCTATGAGCTGGGGTGAATGCTGAACATTCACATTTGGGAAACCTTGTGATGCTGCAGTGCGTTTTAAGGGTGGTCGCTGTTCAGAACAGCATGCCATCTGGATATGGAGGAGCAGCTAAGAAAAGAAAAATATGCTAACATAAGGAAGGGTTCACTCACTAGTAAGACTATTAATAGACCTTTAATTCAAGAAATCCCTGCGCGTGTAAACGCCGACATGAGATCACGTGCCAGACTCCAAACCAATGGCTTCCTGTCTCAACCTTTACTAAAAGGAATGTTTTGTGAGCACTTTTTCGTAATCTCGGGTCAGCACATGTTTGATAATGGGGGAGAGGCAAAGAAAATAGATAACTGTTAACGAATATTTCACCCTTTTACTTGTGGAACATAAAAAAGTATACAAAAATAAGACAAGGTATTTTTAAGTGGTCAGGAAATCTAACCATTAGTCATGAAAACAGATTCCCAGACATTGTCGGCAAAATAAACGTACAATAATTATATTACAAATTATATTATTTTTCTAAAAGAGTAACCAATTCTCCAATTTGGAATATTTGGCTTCGTACAACATCCGAGGTTTTCCGTATGAGTGACATGTTAGTAAACCACCAGTTTTATTTCCAATTAAAAAGTTAACATTAGTCACCAAAAGTTACCAATAGTTCACAATATTCTAATGAC
Organism: Neosalanx taihuensis; assembly: GCA_030340665.1. Lineage (NCBI taxonomy): Eukaryota > Metazoa > Chordata > Actinopteri > Osmeriformes > Salangidae > Neosalanx > Neosalanx taihuensis. The sequence goes on from CM059310.1 coordinate 7,370,251, forward strand.
AGAAATCCACACATCCTTCAACAAAACACGGTGGTCGATAGGCAGAGTTAGCTAAGCTAGGTAGCTATATGTAGGACTCAGACTCATAACGTTAAGTTGATTTATAAAGTGATTATTGTGTGTACTTATGTTACATTCAAGTCTCTTGTTTCATAAGACTTTAACTGAATTTTATGACACGTCAACCCCCACATTTAGCCCTTCAGGAAAACTATAACTCTTATTCTGCTCGAAGTTCCCTGCAAGTTAGCTTAGCATCTTTTTTTTTCTTTGTTGTCAGCTAGCTTAGCACAATGAGTTTTAGCAACAGACACCACCGAAAGAAAATTGGAAGTTTAAGTGCATGACTTGGTTAACACACTCGACACCCAACTAGTTTTTTCACACATATCCAATGTGAATTGAAATGAAATATGATTTGGTTGGTAAAAGGCACTCGTACGTTAGTAGTTTCACAACTAATATTCAGTTAGCTAGAGCTAAGCTATGCTAGTAAGGCCAAGCAAGTAGCGAGCTAAAGCTTCCTCTGGATCGGGGTCTCCAGCTGGATAAGACGGCTAAACTGCCCCACATAGGAGCTTTTTTTGCTTGATAACATTAAATTAAGTAACTACAAATTTATTGACAAATACAAGCACGTGTCAACACAAACAAAAATAAAAGCAGAAACTTACTAGGGATCGTTTGTAAACCTGGGTGTTCTTGGAGGTTGATATCCATACAGATGGCAATAAAGCACGTCGAAACAGAAGCAGCACATCTCAGCTGAGACCACCATCTTCCTGCCTCCACTTCCCCCCGATCCAGACCCGGGGCTGAGGTTCGGGGAGAGGCCAGTTGAGTTGTAGCCTCCCGGAGTGGGGGACAATGCGTTGGTGCTGCTACCACCACCTCCAGGACCTCCCAGGCCGTTCACTCGGTTCACGTTCCCCGCCGCAACAGTCGAAGAGGAACCAATCCCCAAGTCCGATCCACAATGTCCGGTCCCTGCCAACCCGCTTCCAGCCCCCACCCCCCCGCCAGCAGGACCCCCCGACCCGGGGGATCCCGACAGCTTCTGCTTCTTCACCCCGCAGCACCCGGCCGCCATCTTGGAACAATCTGCACCGACACACCGCTTCCGACCCATCACCGTCACCGCGGGGAGGGTGGGGGGGGGAACACGGCGACCAGACGTAGAAATCCCACTGCGTTAATACGTATGACGGACAATGCTCCACTTTCACTTTTTAATATCGGACGACGTAATATCGACGTGTAAAGATGCAATGTCACCCCAAGCTAGTTGCACCCAAACGCAACCTCACGTTACCAAATTTCCGAGCAAATGGGTGATTTAAAGCCAGATGTGGTGAAACAAACAAACCGGTTCGACGGTCAAGTTAACGGTAGCTGTAAAAGCTATAGTGCTAGAATATTTGATCAAGATAACAGGCCCCTTTCTTAGGATCACGATGGCTAGCAAGCTGTATAACTACCCACCGAAGGATCTGAAGCAGTCTTTAGTGCAGAATCACATTCACGGCACTATCCACCAAGGCGACTGTTTTTGTTGGTTGATTTTGTTGTTTTTTTGGGCTTGACAGCTATAATAAAGCCAGCCAGTCCAGATGTGAAGCTGTCAGATCCGCACTGCACTGCACCCCCCCGCAGCACAATCCTTTTTGTGTGGGAGTCGAGAGCTTGAATACGCAGCACCCATAAGCTTCAGCAGGAAAAGTACATTAACGTTACGCCTCCTCGGATAGTGTAACGTTAGCTTGACTTCTTTACACCAGCTGTCGACTACTTTCATCCGAACTATGAGCTTGACAGCAGATCCTATATTGGAAGTCCAAAACGTCAAGTCAACGCTGAGTAAAATGGCAACATTAGGTCGATGCAGTTAAGAGTCAAACAGCGTCAAATACCGTCCAAGTCATTTCAGCGCAGCTTGATTACTACACCTGCAATAGCCTAACAGAAATGGTCTAATCTAGTCAAATCGAATGACACAGCGTTGTATTCTCTAGCGCTGAAAGTTTGCAGTAAATGTTGCAAGTTGTCATCCGTTTATTGGGATACATGTTAAAAGAGCATTTTGTCCCATCCGCCGGAATCCTCCGGGTTTGTTCAACCCTCCGCTCCGCACTCTGCATGCCTCTGTGCTGTTAAAAAGCCCTTCTGATCATCTGGAGCTCCTCCAGCACCGTACTCGGCTCCACGTTGAACCAGAATTCAGAAATATCCTACGCATATTGCGTAGCAGACACTCTGGCCGGTTGTCAAATGTCATTTGGATTCTTGAAATAAAATTTAAAGTTTAAAATCGCAGCTCATCTCGCTCCTGCATTCATTTTGTGCTGACAAAGTCTTCCGTAAACTTATATTTTGACATGACATCACACCCAATTGCACATTAAGGTCTGAGATGTTGAGGGTAAAAGGCTGACCTAAGACTTACAGCCAGTAACATTTTAATAATATCTTAATGATCCATTGCTAAACATATAAACCTTTCTTAGGTCTGGTAAACAGCAACGTTTCAAAGTACGTAGTCTCAAATTTCCCCTTCATCAAACACCAGAAGATAAGAGTCAAATACCTTTTCACAGAATACGAAACTTTAATTTAATCATTTATTAAAGATAATGTTAAAACTAGGAAACCATTTCCAGTAGTAAAAGCATTTGCTTAAGGTTTTTTAACATCATTAAAACATTCACTACTAACCAACACAACATCTAATTTAGTGCATTGTATCCCTCATAATTAGAATATGTTACTCAAGTTGATCAGTCGTCCTCTCCAGTCATTTCTCACAAAGATTCCTCACAAGAGCGGTGTCCAACAACAAATAATGTGCTACACTTTATTTAAGGAACTACACACATACATCACATTGATAAAAGACTTACAAAAAAGTAAGACGCTAGATAACACGCCAGGCTTACAGACTGCATCCCAACAGGCCCAGCTCCTCCTGTCTCCCCACCTCATGTCTCCTCTCTGATGGGAGTACACCCAGAGAAGAAGCTGTTCTGACAGCTGGTCAGGACTCGCTTCTTCTTCTTCAGGAAGCTGATGGTGTTTCTCTCTTCCACTTCCTCGTCCTCTTCCTCTGTGATGGGTTTCCTCTGAAGTCTGAGGTCCGCAGGAAGATGTCCTACTTCCCCGATCTGCAGCACCTGGACACACAGAGACTGTGAATAATGATCCTGTTGGAAGTTCATTAGGCAGATCATTTTCTCCAAAGTGACTTAAACCGGGGAAGTTGAGCAGCTGTGTCTACTATGCTGGGAGCTGACCTTCTTGGTGGGTGTGACGCAGGGGGGCTGGAAGAATGTGGCGTCCCCGATGTTGGCGGCTGTGGGGTCCTGGGGGATGGAAACCGAATCTTTGGAGCCGTCGTCAGTTTCGTTTGAGTCCTGTGAAAAACAGCAGACAAGGACGTGACATCACAACCAATGCCGAGACTATAACACAGTTGCCCTAGTGAGCTAAACAGGTGTTTGGTGTGAACGGCTGTGCAAGTTACTCAAATATTAAGAAGGAATATTAAGGACATGTAGGCAAAGTAACAGTAATAATCTCAACCTTGCGCATTTGTGGATAAAGGTTTTAAATGAAAATCACTTCATCTTCGCTCATAATTAAACAGGTCTGTATCAGATCTCTTATCAAGACATAATGTAAGCGGGAACATAAATGTTGATAACCTGTAAAAAATGACTAACTGCTTCCTGCTGGTTTAGGCATGGATAAAACTGTGAGCGACCTTTGCTCCTAACTCACCATGCTCTGGGACATCTGGACATCCATGTTACGACATTTCTCATGATCGCACTGGCAGTTCTCCCCGCATGTCAGCTTGCCCTTGCGACACCGGCACTGGCGGTTGCTACAGCGACCCTTACAAGCACACTAAACAGACAGGGGCACAGAGAAGCAGCAACCATGAATGTTCCGTCTTCGACATAAACACACAGAAGACAAGATACCCCTTCTAATACCCCTTCTAACAGCCCTCTCTCACCCCTGTTCCCCTGGCCTTCTTAGAAGTCTTGCGTCTTTTCTCGTTCACAACAGGGTGCCATTCTTCCTCGTCATCCTCCTCCTCATCTTCCTCCGACACCAACTCGTCCAGGTCGATAGTGGGGGCCCGAGCCGTTGTGAAGTGCCTTCCTTTGGGCTAGACAAGACGGAGAGGTGAGGATCACTGCACTGTAATTAGAGATTACCACAGTTACAGTGTATCTGGTGTGTGGAGACATGTGACAGGGCCTCACCTTGGGGGGGACGTACTCAAAGGAATCATCAGGAGAGTCACCAGTCAGCGGGAGGGTACCAATCTTTCTACCACTGGCCAACTGGAGAAGTCTCAGTTTCTGTAGACACACGGAAACAACATCTTTACTCCTAACTCACACGATCACTAAACGGACGTGGGCGTGGCCTGTACATCCCATCCGCGTTGCCAGGATACGTGTGGAAGCAGCTCTACCTGTCGGAACTGTTCGTTCTCTTCTGTAAGTTTCTGGTTCTGGTCCGTTAGTTCTTGCATCTTTTCAATCTCTTCTTCCTGAGGACAGAATAGTGAGTGAGAGGGAGACAGACAGGCACAGACAGACAGAGACAGACAGAGACAGGTCAGGTGACTCACCTGGAACTTGAGGCGCTGCAGCAGCTCTCTCTCCCGTTTGGAGGTTCGCTCGCCCTCTGGCTGCTTGTCATCCGCGTGCGCCTCGCCTGGCTTGTTCTGCACCTGGCTGAGCAGGTACAGCACCTGAGGGCGACCCACACACACAACACCAACACACATTCAGTCAACTAGGAGACTTAACATTAAAAAGTTATTAAATTACAGCGGGCAGAGCCAAGTACATCTGTGTTACAAAGTGACAAAGAAAAAGGTAGAAAAAGGAGGAAGGGAAGTAAAAGAAGAGAGGAAGGAAGGAATAAAATAAGAGCCCAGAGAGGTAAAAAGACGAGGCTAAGGATGAAAGAGCATTCAGGGCGAAGGCTGACCTTCTCCTGGTGTCTGAGCTCCACCTCCACCAGACGCTGCTGGTGCTCCACATCCAGGGAGGACGCCAGCTTCCTCTCGTCACACAGCTGTTTCTGCAGCTCCAGCTGGTTAGCACGCTCCTGCTTCAGGTCGCTGTCCAGCTTGGCGCTCGCCGTCTTGGCAGACACCAACTGCGGCGTTGGTGGGAAACGTGGGGGGGTTAGGTTCAGAGCTACGCTTAGCGAATGCTTTATGTGCCAAAGGACTACTTAACAGCTCCTTCAACCGTGCAATGAAAGTGTAATAAAGACACCTCACAATTAACATTGTAGAATCTTACAAATGAGAGGCTTGTGTGCAAGTCACATGCCTAAAGTCTGCCACGCTATATGAATGAATAAAATATGAAAAGAAATTAGGACACTGAAGGTTTTGAAAGTAATCGTGGCAGAGATGATTAAAGGCAGGCAGAGAGAGAAAGAGGAGGAGGCAGGCAAGGCAGTTACCTCAGACATGAGGACTTTCAGGGCGCACTTGGCCTCCATGATGGTGGTGATGGTGTCCCAGCGCTGCTTGGTCCTCACCTCCCCTTCCGCATCCAGAACCTTCTGCTGCAGGTCGGCTATCTGGGCGTTTCTGTAGAGGACGTGGAGGGAAGCCAGCGTTAATTAATTATAATAAGCCAATAAAGTCTGTCTTAATGGGGATGGATAGACTCAAGGCGGAAGTTCTGAATGCAGGGAGCCAGAGAGATTCTCACCTGAGGCCCATCTCAGTCTCCAGGTTCTCCACCTGCTTGCCCAGAGAGGCCTCCAGCTGGCTATGACTCTCCAGCTCTGAAATGATGAGGGTGCGACGCTGTGGAGAGAGAGACAGAGAGAGAGACAGAGAGAGAGACAGAGAGAGAGACAGAGAGAGAGACAGAGAGAGAGACAGAGAGAGAGACCCACGTTTATTGTTCCTTTCCACTACTGAACAGTCAACTCAAATCGACCCATCTGGTCCGGTCCAACAGAGAGGTGGGCTCACCCTGATCTTGGCAGCTGGCTTCTCTCCTGCCTCCATCTGCTGCTTGAGCTGGCACACCTCCTCGGCCAGGATCTTCCTGTCCTCCAGCAGATCCCGCAGGTGGCGCCGTGCCTCCTCCGTGCTCACTAGCACCTCCACCTCGTTCAGGAGCCAGGCCTGCCCCCCCCCACACACACACACACACATCTTTACACAGAGCTCTCAACTACTGTGACCCAAACACTTTAGAAAAGCAGCAAATTACATTGTCAAGACCTTGGAGCCAGCTCTTTCAAACACACACACAGTAAACAGACCTTAACTCTGCCAGCGGCACCGTCGATGCCCTTGTGACTGTCCTTCCTCTTCTCTGCCACCTCGCTCCTCTTGTGCAGGGCGTCTTTCAGCCGCTTGTTGGCAGCCGCCGCCTGGAGGGGCACAGATTCGTTAGCCCTCCACAAACCCCTCCCCAGCCCTCCACACACACCTTCCCAGCATCTCAACAAGGACTCTGACCAAATCAGATGGAACTAGGAGAAGCCCTCTGGGAGGTATGAGGGTCAGAGGACGGTGTTTAGCCAGAGTAGGCGAGGCTCAAAGATGGATGGAAAGCAGATGATGGAAGCCTCACCTCCTCGGTCTTGCGACGCAGGACGTTGGCTTGATTCTGGAAGTCTCTCTCCAGTTTCAGCATCTCGAACTGCCGCTTCCGGTCCTGTCACACACACACACACATCACATCCAGCCATGTTGTTGAAAACAGGACACGTGTTTCAGGAAGTGTATCCGAAGCCATGGTGAAAGGGGCGTGGTCAGATCCAACATGGCGCACCTTCTCCTTCAGCTGCAGCACCTCCTTGTCCTTCTGGGTCTTCCAGGTCCTGAACTTCTCAGAGTCCTCCTTCATCTGCCTCATCAGCTGCACCCGCTGGGCTTTCATAGCCTACAGGAAGCAGGAAACAGGAAGCAGAAGAGCCACCATTAGCAACCACACCACACGTTGGACTTGGACTACAATGTGTATCAGGACAAGGGGCTGGATAAATATACATTCCACGAAGTACCTGAATTTCATGATTGAGCTTGTTAACGTTGCGGACGGACGACTCCTTGATCTTTAGGAGCTTGGATTGTTCCAGAAGCTTCTTCTTCATGTCCGTGATCTGTCCCTCCAGCTCCTGCAGCCTCTTCCTGCGCTGCTCGCTCAGCCTGGGAGGGAGGGAGGAGGAAGAGAAGGAGGAAGAGGAGGAGAAAAACAACAATAAGCCACACTGGTTCCTGCTTGAGGCACACTGGGGTCCAACTCCGAAGTAAAGACGACCTGAACATGAAAGCGTTCATACTTGGCCTGGTTTGTGTCTTTCTTGGTGGAGTGGAGAACCATGATGAGGTCCTCCTTCTCCTTCTGCAGGGACCCGACCGACACCTGCAGGCTCTTGATGTTATTCTGGAAAGTAATGTGAATACACACACAGCGTTTAACTACAGAGCAGTAAGGTCACGAGTACAACTTGTTTTTATAATAATAAATGCTGATCATATTCGTATCATAATATGAATGATTCCGTTTTCTCGTTGGAAGGCCTACCTGATGTTCCACCTCCATAGGCTCCAGCTTGCTGTCGTTCTGACACATCTTCTTCATGTACGCCTCCTTCAGAGCCAGCACCGTGTTCAGCTCAATCAGCTCCTTGGACATCTGGGCTTGGCGCAAAGCATGCTGGGTGGAGAATCCATCGGGGGAGTTCTTTTTGTCCATGGCATCAGCGCACTGTGGGATGTAGACAGTTGGAGCACATCAGTACTGTACTCGCACACACTCGATCATTTACTTATTGATTTCTTTATTTTAAGGCTAGATGAAGTCTGAAAGTGGCGCCAAAACATACTTCAGGGGAGTCGTCTAGCGGGGTCTCGCTCCCCGAGGCAGGGCCGTCCTCTCCCTCCTCACCCCCTCCTGACGTCAGGGCCTCGATGCTAGCGGCCAGGCCAGCACCCTCATCCTGAGGGGACAAGGACACAGCAGTCACACACACACACAGAGAGGACAGGTAGCATGGCTCGAGCTACAACAGCTCTGTCTGGACCAGGAGAGGGACAGAGGACGCTGCTGTTCTCACCTGCAGATGTATGATGATCTGCTGCAGACTCTGGATCACCTCCACGTTCTCCTTCAGCTCCTGGTCTTCCAAAGTCTCCACCAGCTTCTGCAGGTCGACCTTACACCTGGTTGACAAAGCGAATACAACAGCTGAGTCATCATCGACTACGTTACGTTTCCCTTTTCTCCGTCTATCTGAGTTTTCCCTCCCTGACTCACGCTGCGTGTGCCTTCAGCTCATCCAGCTTGGTCTGCAGTCTGTCGTTCACCTGCTCAGTCTGCGAGGAGACAGGAGCACACAGTCACACGTTACCGTCGCACCTTACCTTCACAACACTGATTCAGTCAGTGTATTCAGTCAGCAGTAAGCTACTAAATACCACATAGAAAACTTAAAAGACAAACAAAGAGCCCCAGCTGCCTCACCATGATGATCTTCTCGAACATGAGGGCCGTCCGCCCGGCCGCCTCGCTCAGCTCCCGGCTCAGTTTGGAGTTCTCGTCCTGCAGGACGCGCGTCCTGTCCAGCAGCTTGGACACGCTGTCCCCCGGCTCGTACCTGCGGAGGGGACCACAGGCAGGGGACACACACCGCAATCAGGCCTACGAGTCTCCTGTGAGCACGCTCAAATCCCTCACCCTGAACACCATGTGTGTAGATACAATAATAAAAATAATAATAAGAGTGCTGCAGGTGGACTCGCCCCTCACCCAGAGACAGCGGCCGACACCCCTCCCCGGGCGTGCAGCAGCATGACCTGCAGCTCCTGGACCTGCAGAACAACAACAGACCGTTTACACCGAAACAAAAACAACAGCACATCGCGTTCCCCCGTGAGGACTAGTGCGTTCGGACGGAAGGTTCCGGAGCGCCTGCCGTACCTGCTGCTTGAGCTGTTTCATCTCAGCAACTCTGGGGTCTACGTTGACCACCGGCTTGTTCTTGATCTTGCGTGCCCGGTCGGCGTAGCGCAGGGTGTTGATGGTCTCCTCCATGTTGGAGTCTGCGGGGCTGATGCAGGCGATCATCAGGGTGTGGCTGTTCCCTCCCAGAGCATCTGACAAAGGGGGGGGGGGGGGGGAGAACCACCATCTTACTGGGATGTACTGAGTCCTTTTATCATATTAAACACATATTGATCACAAGTTATATTAGACTAATGCAAGATCTCCCTCGAAACACAACACTGTCGCGTCAGTTCTGATGGAGGGTCTGTAATCTAGCAGCATCAACAAACACGATGCACTTCAGATCCTTGATCCTCTGCCTGTACTTTCTTAAAGCACCGTTTCTACATCACTTTGGATAAGAGCGTCTGCCTAACGAACCACATGGATCACGTGACAGGCTTTATTGTTCGTGGGTCGTTACCCTGCAGCAGGCGAGTGAGCTTAGAGTCTCTGTAAGGGACAAAGGTGGCTTTCTTGCTCTCGTCCCCCAGGGCGCTGATCACGTTCCCCAGAGACAGCAGACCTCGGTTGATGCTGATGCCTGCCACACAGAATGACAACACAACACAATGCAACCATGTTACACACAATACGACAACACTTTACCAGTAAGACTCGTGCCCACGTTGTATTTAGGAACTAAGAAAGCAAGCAAGAATGACAAAAATCAACAAGCCCACCTTCCTTCAGACGGTCTCCCTCTGCTTTGGTCTTTTTCTGTCTCTCCGAGCCGGCCAGATCCACCAGGTGCAGCTTCGACACGATGGAGTCCGTCCTCATTATTTAAACACAAAAAAAAACTATTAAAAACAAGCTTGCTGATAGAATACAAAAAAAATAAAGCTACAGTTTATATCTTCAACAGCAGATGTCAGTGTGGCACAGTGTTTCACAGAACTTGAGGTAGGAGCAAGCCAATATCATCCAACTAAGACGAAGCATATTAGACAGATGATAGTAACATGGTCTAGATCCTTTAGAACTATCCACTTCTGGTTCTTCCTCTTCTGGTTCTCTACTTTCTAAATGCACCATTTCTACATCGCTGTAGATGAAAAGCTTCTGTTGGATGAATAAAACATGAAAGCGTCAGATGTGGCGAAAGCGTGTGCGCTGGATCGGCCAGGCTGACTGACTTGTCTCCGCCGCGGCGCTGCACCAGGGTGATGGTGAAGATGGCGTGGGAGCGAGACGAGGCTGCGTTCATGGCCGTGGAGGCCACAGTACGAGTTGCGTTTCCCAGCTCCAGACACCCCACCATCTCGCTAGCAGACTGCACCTGGCGCTCAGTCAGGCCCACGATCTACACAGGGGACACAGGCAGAACTATTAATTTTTTATACTATAATTGTATTGTTGTGTCCTTTTCTAACTATTCATGTGGACATGTACCGAGTCATCAAATGTAATCTTGTACATCTATACATTTTCTTGGACAGTCATTTCATAGACGTTCTGTGTTCTTTACATTGTCAGCACATAATATCTTTTCAGATGTATCTGGATGTTCCTTGAAAATAGACTGTCTCTTTTTCGAATTTCACCCGTTCATATGTTTAATTAGCAATTATACCCTCAGACTCATTCATCATGCGCCTTTCAGGCAGACTAACCTTTATTCCCTCCTTCGGATCCTCTCGGATGCTGAGAGCTGGTTTATCCTTAGCCGTACACAGCAAGTCCAACACATCCTCATTATAGATCTACATTTTCAAACCAAAGCACACAAAACCAAGTTACACCACAAGACAAGAGGCTGCCTGGACGATAAACCACAATGGTTCATGGGACATAAATGAACAGCCTAGACCAGGAGTACCAACTTCACCCATACCTCCAAATATGACACTGCAAGTCGAAACTCGCAGTCTGATCTCTTGTCCCTTTCCTGGAAGATCCTCCTGACCACCCTGGGAATCACCCCGACAGTGGGCTCACTTTCCTGGGCAGAGGTGTAGGTTCCTCCCATCGAAAAGGTTTTCCCTGACCCGGTCTGTCCATAAGCAAGCACTGTGGCGTGATACCCTGCGAAATGGCAATTTGTCATCCATTTCTACTGAAAGATATTCAATGTCATAAGTATCCATCGAACATGCGTGACGACATATAGTGATCAATCAATGTGCCAAATATTTAATGTGGACCACAGTAACTTATTACTTCTTGTGTGTACAACTGAGCATCTGGAAGCATGGAAACAAGTAATGCCTCGACTTGGTTACCTTTGAAAAGGCCCGATAACAACGGAGACACAGCAACATTGAAAACCTCCTCTTGTTCGGTCATAGGGTCAAATACATAATCGTATGTGAAGGCCTTCTCGGAACCGACGATGACCTGAATCAAAGATGGCAAGTAGAACAGTCACTCTGGAGATGCCTACTAATTATTCGTCTTAGGCACAAAGCCTGACAAAGTCTGATAAGGATTTCAAAAAACCCTGAAGCTGACCTGCGCCTCCCCAGACACGAAAGTGAGACAGCATTGACACCCTTCGTTGATTTCTTTCGGCACCAGCGGGCGACACCGCAAGGCAACCCGCACAGGGATCCCCTTCTCATCATCCTTTGACATGCTGAGAAACCTGTCAATTCAAAACATTAATTTATGTTACTTAGCGGTAGCAGCAAACGATCCTATTCAACTTTAAAGGGGTGGAGACCACTTCCGTCAGCAATGCAATGTCTAGACGTGTCGAGATCATAAAGCCTTGGGTCAAAGATTACTGACATGCTACTTAATAACAGAAAAAAACGTCAAATTATTCATATTTTCCGACTGATAGCGGTCAAAGTGAACACAATTTAGTAAACTAAACACTTTACTGGTTCCTTCTAGTCTGTGCATTGCCATACCACTAATCAGTAATTCAATAAAAAAAACTTCAAAGAGAAACATTTTGCAAGTTATCAATCATGAATAGTTCCTTACCTTATTCTTTAGCCAGCTGACAATTTATATGTACTTTACCGTAGCTAAATTGAGCTGGAAACAACCTGATGCTACAGACTAGGCTGGGTGGGTTTGGGACTAGAAAAAACGTTTGTCTTCCCAAATCAACCGGACATTTTATTCTGGGGATAAACTATAGCGAGATCGTTGTCTGTTTCCGCTGAACTCCTTTTCTGCGACTTAACAATGAGTCATTTGTTAACGTTTAGCTAGAGAGTTCATCAGAAAACATTTGATTCGCTGTTTTGTCTAGATAATCCTTGCGTTGGTTTTCATGATTCTGCTGCCCGCCACTTTCAAACGCCGCTCCGCCTTTCCGACGCGTCTTACGTCAAGCGTAGTTACCAATGGGGTACGTTTGTTTTAAATGCCGGGACATGCCACTGGTGCAGATTTAAACTCAAGATCACGAGTTTTAGAATCGGGTTTGAAATCTACTGTGTGGCTTTATGTCTATGGTGGCTTTTTCATGGTGTACCTAGAGTTAAGGTTAGGACATTTAAAAATGCGTTCTTTCATATCTGAGCAACACTGAAGTTAAACGTAAACTTTTTATCTCTGAAAATAATTTTCAGTATGTACTTGAATGTAGGCTACCAAGACATGACAACATGAATGTCACTGAATATTTATTATATCAGAATACATGACTTTTATGTACACAAACTTGGATGAGTGGCTTGGATGGTGCAACCAATCACATTTAAATACCCCAAAATGACATGTTCCACAGAGCAGATTTCTCTGTTTACAGAACAGTTTCAGAAACAACCTCCTGTCAGCAGCCACCAGACTCTCTGCTCTGTCTTCTTGAAGGCCTACTGCTTCTTCTTCACAACATGAGCACAATCATATTTGCCTCTGACCACAGTGAGTTTCACTCCCGGAAGATCCTGTGTCCTCCCCCCTTGAACCAACACAACATTGTGCTCCTGGAGGTTGTGTCCCTCCCCAGGAATGAAAACAACCGCCTCTTTCCCGTTGGACAGTCGAACCCTGGCACATTTACGGTTGGCGGAATTTGGCTTTTTAGGTGTCCGGATGAAGGTCTTCAGAATCAAGCCCTTCATTTGAGGTCGTCCGAACATAGGGCTCACGCGAGGGAGGGCAGGGGCTGGTTTCCCCCGGCGATGCATCTGATTAAGTGTTGCCATGGTTCTGGAAAAGACGGGTCCAGTCCACGATGAGAGGGGCTGTGATACTGTATGAAAACACACACAAGAAAGTTGTAATCAGCAATAAGGATTAGCAGAGACCATACATATTTAACTTATGATGCCATTCAACTAATGCATGGCAGATGTATAAGCATATTAGAAAGAAAAAACATTCACAATGTAGGGAAAGACGATGATTAGCGCTAGCCTCATACCTTGTAATAATGTTGACAACATTGGTCTCAAACTCCCTGCCAGTGAAGCCATCCCTGGTAAAAAAAAAAAATAGTAAGGTCATTAAAGTAAAGTTATAAATGAAGACACTATTATACCATGCCAACTTACTTCATGCATTCTGTAATGTATATGCAATTAAATCAGCAAATTCTTAAATTTTGACAATTAAATGTTTCGAACAGTACAGTGGTTGCTGATAAGTATTGGCTAGGTGCATTAGCGTTACCTTGGCTAAGGTTATTCGTTAATTTGTCAGTATTCTTAGACGTAACTTACTTGGTTTCTTCTAACCGAGCAGGTGACCTATACCATGAAAATTAGCTATCTTTAAAACGACCTAAAAAGGACATTACACCCGCTCAAATTGAAAATAAGTTATGATATTGTGCGTATTTTGCCTTGCTAGCTAACTGTGCTCGCGTTTCACAGTTTCACAGGCATGTACAGGCGGAAGTGTGTAGCAAGTTCTTCCGGTGATACTGCGTCAAGATTAGGAGCGTTCGTTTTAAGTTTAGAGTAGTTGAGTGGGACTGTGGGTCTATCCCAAATGGAAGACTGTATACCAACTACATAGTTTCGTCTGCAGATGTAGAACCCCTCAGTAAAACTCACTAACAAACCATGTAAATCTTTTAAAATTCACATCATGACGTGTGTGATATAATTACTATTGTTCACAGAAAGGTGTAATTCTTCACTCATCCATTGAGAGAAAGCGAGCCAGAGAGAGAGCGAGAGAGAGAGAAAGTGGGGAGGGAGGAAAAAGAACAGTGGAGTGGTTGGGTACGAGGATAATGACTCATAAGGAGATGGTTTCCATTGATGAGGCAGGGATGAATGACTAAAACACAAATGTGTCAGAGAGAAAGCGAGAGAAGATGAAAGGCAGATGAGTGGTCTGAATGGATGTGTGGGAGGGAGGGACGAGAGGGAGCAGGAAGAGGACATGGAGGGGACAAAACATCTCAAGTCTGCCTTGTTGTCCTGCATATTCTATTGTCACCTATGCTTGTCCCTCTTCTATTTCTGAACCTGTTCAGCCTTCACATGAATAAAGGACAGGATCCAGAATTATAGATAATAAAGACACGCTGTTTGAAATAAAGTGTTGGAGCAAGACCCAACTGGTAGAGACAAAAAAAACTAAAAATGCTTTTTGAATGAACATACAAATGGTAATCAGGATTTTAGGAAAAGGAGAACATTTAAATGACATGTTTGCAGGGCTTGTGCAACTGTAGTTGTGACGGATTAAATGATTTAATATATGTTATGTTCTGGAGTGTATTTCGTTGGCATAAGAGAAAGTTACACTGAAAAAGTAAAGGAGTAAAAAAAGATATGAAGAGAAAGTCAGAGATGGCAGAAAAGAATGAGCGAGAGAGATAGAGAGAGAGATGTGAGAGCGAGAGAGAATGTTTGCCACAAGGCTGTAGAGGAGCGTGGGCAGATGATTGTGTCTAAAGTGGATATCATGAGAGAGACGTCAGCATGCGCGTCAGAAATGGCCCTGACAGTTCTCCCATAATAGAGGGATGTGAATGGCTGAAGGAACAAACAGTCCTACAAGGTAGACAAGGTGATACATTGGAAAACTCTTTTTCAATAACACACAGGTTCAATCAAGATTCTTTTTTTAATTCAGTTCTTTGTACTGATGTTCAAATAAATGTGACAGCAACAGGAGAGGACATTTATATACTATCCATTCCTGTGAAAGTAGAACTGTACATGTACACGTTTCAAAGCAGTCTGGTCAACATTTAAAAGTATTATTTGGACATATGCACTGTGGATAATATGGTAATATTCTCCCATTTAATAATCATAGACATTTAAAATATCACACATATCCTTTAAAACTGTACAATTATAACAACACATAAGACATATGTATCTGATCAGTTAAACCTATATAACAATCTACCTTCCATAACATAGGAATCAATCGATTACTTAATCAATGCAAAACTGAAAACTGAAACTGTTGACAATGTTCAGTCATTGGAACTAGTGCTTCAGTTTAGATCTTCTTCCTCACCATAAGTGACAGTACATATGTCACTTTATTTCTGTCTTTACACATATTGAATCCTTCTCATCTTTCAAAATGGTTTGTATCTACATTTTTCCCTTAACCTTTCCAGGAATAGTTAACGAAATGTGGCAATATGCCATACTTGTTGAAGTAAGTCACAGACTTATTTTAGAACGCAGGGTCACGTAGGCTTCCTCCTGGAGAAGGAAGAAGGAGAGAAGGTAAGGAGAGGTGGAAGGTCACTGTTACACAACAATAGACGTTGTGTTTTTGCATGCTGAATATTTGAATGCTGTTTGCATGATGAAGACCAATAAGAGTCTTCACAGAATGATGCTTACCTTGGTGGAAGCTTCGTGAAGCCATGGTAGTTGAGTGGGAGTTGATACAACTCAGGCTGTTACCCCAAAATGAGGAAATATAGGCATCTGCCTCAAACACTTGATCCATAGCGACCAGTTCCTGCCTGAGGAACTGATCATGGGGCACGGTGTGGGGAGGGGCAGAATGGCCCAGGATGGAGGCAGGGTCCTGGGACGCAGGCTCCAGGGAGGCGGCGGGAGAGGCGGACGAAGGCAACTCTGATGTGTCCATCATCATCACATCCTCTGCCGTCTCCTGCATGGTTGTCGAAGTTGCTGCCCCGGCGGCCATCGTAGCCCCGCCCACTGCCATGCAGTTACAACGCGTCGACTGGACGCTACTGAAATGGTCTACACCAATGGAATTGTCTCTGCTCGTGGGTGTTTGTGGCGAACAGGGGGAGGAGGAAGTGGAAGGAGAGGCAGTGGAGTAGGAGGAAGGGGAGGATGGGAAGGATGCGAGATCTTCATATAAGATCTCCAACAACGCAGTCTCTTCATACAGAGAGACATCCCGTTGATGAGACTGCTCGGTCGCCATCCAGGGGTGGCAATCATTTTCACAGAAGGAATTCTGGGATTGGGATTTTGGGAGGGGTGAAAAGGAAGGTGGGAGAATGGACAGGGGTTGTTTAGGGACGAGAGACTTGCCGGAGAAGCTCTCAGCTAAAGAGCTGAGGTACCTGGCCAAAGTGGAGATTTCCTCTCTCTCTTTCTCCTGCTCGACAGCCGAGGAGAAAAAGAAAGAGCCTGGATGTTGTGTGGGGGAGTTCTCAGGGGTCAGCAGCCCGTGCGGGTAGCCATTCATGGGTTTCTGGGTGACGTCTACATACAGGGACCCACGAATCTCTGAGACACCCTCACTAAAACCATCAGAGGTCCTGTGGTATTCTCTAGGGAGCATCAGTGTGGCTTCCTCTGAAGAAAAGGACCCAGAGAAACTGTGTGTTCTCTCTGCGCCTGCGAATGTGTGTAGCTTCTGGCAAGTGGAGGAGGCAACTGTGTTGGTCAAGTCTAAACTGAGGTGTAGCCTCTCACCAAAACTAAAACCTCTGGAGAGTTGAGGGGTGTAAGGGGGAGTGCAGGCAAACTCGCCCATCTGGTGAGCGAGGGGCATGGATAAAGGGGTGAGATACTCAGAAAGGGAAGGGGAGACAGGATCTGACAGGCCGACTGAGTGAGAGGGAACTCTTTGGTTCAGAAAGTCTGATTCAGTCAGGGAGACAGGAGGAGAAATGGGTGCCGGCCCTGATCTCTCACTGTACCACTGCTGTCGTCCATGTGTCAAGCTCTCCTCCTCCAGAGATAACAGGCTGGAGCGGGGATGCTGCTCAGATGGCTGCATGGCTTCGTCAGAGAAGCTCGAACCAGACAGGGCGGTGGAGAAGTCGAAGGACTGGGCCGACAAGCCGCTGCTGCTGGGAGTGAACACCTGGTCCGGGCTGGACAGAGACGACTGGCGGTGCATGCAGTCACCAGAACTGTAATAACCAGAACTGTGACTCTGCTGCTCTACACTCAGCTGTTGCCGCAAGGACCATGCCTCTGACTCACTGATGGGGAGGGAGAGAAAGAGTGTTAGAATGACAACATCTGATTTTCTTTTTTCATGAAATACCTAAGCAGTGTACCCCCACCCCTCCCACCCCCCAGGATGAGTCCCCAGGCCTACCTGATGACATAGTTGTTGCAGGAGATGGGGTGCTCCCCTGCCCCCATCTGGAGGACCATGTAGAGCCAGACCCATGAATGGTCAGCTGTCTCCACCTGCACCACCATGTCCACCTGCTTATCCCCACCCTCGCTCACTGCAAAGACAGAGAGAGAGACAAATAATAAACACTGGTTAGCTTACTAGCAGGCCTAACGTGTATTTTTCCCATCTACAACTGTGTAGGAACTGTGATGGCGCGTGTAAACATGGGTGTTCTGGTGTGGTACTCACACAGGGCGCAGTGCTGTGTGGAGGCATGGGAGAGATCTCTGGGATGGAGTAGACTGTACCAGGACCGGGAGCGAAGAGCTTCCACATCGTATCCCAGGTACATCGTCACACTGGTAGAGAAAGAGAAAAGAGCCTTCAGAACACATCCTGCCAGATTAATAACTTATGTAGACAGGATTCTCTGAGCACATCCTGCCAGATGAAGACCGCAAAAGAGGCAGAACGTCAGGAAATCCGTCCGGGTTGCAGCTTACCTGTTATGGACGTCCCAGACCGTCATGTCCTGGAGGTGCTGCGAGTGGAAGGAGGCCAGGAGGAAGGAGTGCTCCGGTGGGGGGGTCAGAGGGGGGGTGTGGGCGCTGGGTTTGAGCTTCAGGGGTGTGCAGAAGCACACCCACACAGGGGTGGAGGTGCTGTGGGAGGAACCAGGGCCGGGAGGGGGGAGGCAGCGAGCCCTGACCAACATGGCCTTGTTCCCTGAGCCCTGCCTCCGGAGGAACTTGGAGGTATTGAAGTGACATCGGAACAGCCGATCTGAAGAAAAATGGACCGTTTCATCAGTATAGAGCTTTTTTTAAATCAAAAGTTTAGTCCATAAATCTTCATAGTGTAATAATGTAGAGGCGTTTGTTTGATTGAAAGCAGATGTTTACCTGCATCGCCAGTGACAGAAGGTGCAAGGCTGCTTCTCATGACAAAGTGGTCGCTGGGATCAACAATATCATACACGCTGTCACTCTGGGCAACCAGGTCCACCTTTAAAAGAAATCTCTTAAAATTAATATCATGATTACATTCAATTTCCCCCTATTCACAAAATGAAATCTTTTTGACCTTGACTGACTTTCTATCACTCAAACAGAACCTTGGTCAGACTTTTGAAGAGGTGTACTCACCATACAGAGACCGAGGTGGTCCACGACGTTTTCAGATAAATACAGAAGCTTTCCTTCACCGGTCAGGACCACCATGAAGCCAGCCAGCTCGTGGATCAGCTCTGACAGCTCGTGGAACGACATCAACCAGCTGCTCTGGTCGCGTGAAGTGTCTGTGTGTACCAGAGGGAAAAGCCAACAGGGGCTTAAGAAAGGGACGTTCAAACTAGCACCATAGACAGCGCCAGAAACTTCCAGAACTCCGGACAGTGAACAGCTCTCATGCATGCTGCGCTGTTAGGCTACACCAGACAAACTTCTTCACATTATACTTTGGAAGACCAACATGTTAAGCTTACCTTGGGAGAAGAATAACGACTTTCTGGTGTACGTGCAGGCAAGAGACATGATGTGTAGATAGGACAGCCTGGCTTTGTCTGTGTCGGTGATGGGGAGAAGATCCTTCAGGTTGCGGATCTCAGCGTTGATCTGATCTCTGCGCGCCTTCGACGCTCCTTTTGTTGACCGATACATCGTGGACGGACGGCGGGAAACGGACCCCGGCAAAGTTGGCACAATGAATTAAGATAACTTGTTCTTTTTTTGTTGTTGTTGCTTATCTCTCACCCATGAGAGCGTTAGGAATTTCCAGTCGTACTGCAAGTCGACCACTTAGAAAAACTTAAGAGTGATTGGATCCGATCTTTTCTACTTTAATTATGGACTGGACTGTGAACACGCTCGTGGAGAGGTTCTTTTATAGGCGATGCTTGGCCCCTCCATCTCTCTCTGCACCCCCTCCCCCCCGCTCTTACTCTCACGCGCGCTCTCACTCACTTGTTCTCTCTCGCGCGCACCCAAACACTTAAGGTGAGCGGTGTTCGCCCACGCACTCCTCCTTCCCTTTCTCTCTCTTTATTGGAGATGCTTCGAGAATTCAGCCTTGAATTTGTACCTTCTCTTTACATTTCTTTATCCGACTAGTTTTTTAATAGAACACTTGGTCACAGAATAGACGGTTTTGATAGCGAATGTGTTTTTATAGCTCTTCATTCCCGAAACTGATTTGCATTGAGACCAAGCTTATCCAACACTGATCCACTGTGATCAAGGTGAAATAATGTTTTTTTCTTCTCCTCGAAGGGTAAACCTGAAAACAGTTTACCGCGGAATGAAGTTCTGACTCGTCTCAGGTTGGTAGTCTTAAGGGAGATGGGCCTGCTGTTTTTGCACCTTCTCCTCTCCACGGGGAGCAAGTGATCTTTCGTGGGTGGTTGGACCATCTGTTAAAAATATTAAACGGTGACGAGAGTATATTTCTCAAACACACGTCTTTTTTTTGGAGGGGGGGGGGGGGTAACGTATACATGCACGTATAGATGCATATGGTTTAGTCTTTTTACTTGGCCTGCTGTTACACGATCATAGACTGAACAGTCCCTGCAGATGTCTTTGACCCGTTTAATCCTCTCTGCTCTGTCTTCATTCATCAAGTTGCTGCTTGTATCCATCCATCTATGTGCCCATGGCA
Organism: Neosalanx taihuensis; assembly: GCA_030340665.1. Taxonomy (NCBI): domain Eukaryota; kingdom Metazoa; phylum Chordata; class Actinopteri; order Osmeriformes; family Salangidae; genus Neosalanx; species Neosalanx taihuensis. Next base: position 7,390,395 of record CM059310.1, read on the forward strand.
ACAGTTCTTCTGTTACTAAGTAACCACATTGGTGCTGACAACGATATTCAAGAAAAAATGATATATCTCATGGACACAATGTCAGCTTCTATTTATGAGTTTAGCTCCAAATATTTGACTGAGTCTGAGTAGATTTGACTTTTTATCTGAATGTGCTGTAGACTGTTTTCTATGATACAAATGATTTTAACTTTACATGCAGTAAAGACATTGCAAGTATTTCAATTAGCCGTAATCCCTCTTTCAAACAAAGGAATACAATTAATTAATTCATTGATTGAATGAATTTATCAGAAATTATTGCTAATCGTCTGACTTGTCATCTTTGTACCAAGCACATTATCCCTTCAAAGAAATTATCTCAGAGATCCAAGTTTAAAATCTACGCTGTTCATGTATTCCGTTAATGAAAGCCTGTTCTACTTACCCTGACCTTTGACCCCTACCCTCCATTCCATGGAACCAAGTCCCTATCCTGTCCCAGGTGTGGTCTAAACCACCGTCTCCTCTAAATCCCACCCACGCCCATCTGGTTCTCTGTTCCTCCTACAGACCGTCTGTGTTTCACTAACCTGCCTCAGAGCACCAACACTCTCTCCCTTGTCTACACGGTCCTGGTGCTCCACAGAAATATGGTTAAGTTACAACAAAACTAGTTAAGCAGTTCGATGAGGGGATTTTTGTTGTCGTTGTAGATTTAGGTTCACAGACTGCTAATGAAAATAACTGAAACGGTTGATGGTTTTTAGCAATCATATCTCATTGTGACGCTCTACAGTGTCTTGGTGTTGAATGAGCTAGATGCTATCACTGGATGTCTCAGTTACTATCTATCTGCAGGGACAGTTTGGGATATCTGACACAATCACACCATGTGACTGAACAAAACCCTGATGTTCACACTTCCCATCTCTGGGCTGATTCAACACTGTGTTGGTGGAGAACAATCGGAGTGTGTCAGTTGAGCAATCTCACCTCTCTATGACTGTAACGTCACGTGGAATTCTTAGATAATCTTGGATGGTTGGGTGTAAAGTATCAAAGGAAACAATGACCAATGAAATGTACATCTAATCAAGATCTGTTCTCAAGCTACACGTTAAACTTGGTTTGATCTGTCAGTTTGATGAACACATGGCCCAATAGACTCTCATCTGCTGACATCGGAAAGCACTTGGAGAGATCCCAGAGATCCTCCTAGTCTGCATGTCCTCTCCACATGACGCGAAGAACAGAAACAACAGCTCTTTCTACGCAAGACAATGAAGCCGTAGCCAGAGAGAATGAGCAGCGGAAGTTATTGAGTAATTTAGTATCCTAAAATAACCTAGAGGGGGTTTAACATAGCGGTGAAGTGCACAAACACCTACACATACAAACAGCAAACACACAGTCCCAAATCTGTTTTAATATCCTAAGTAGCATTCCCTTACAAATAAACCACAACATTAATAGACATAACACTACAAAATCGTTTTAACCATCTAATGTAAAACTCTGCTTTGATTCCAAAGTTTACTATTATATGGGGGGCAGAATACTACGACTATATTACGAGATGATTATTCCACTCCTTTGACTGTGCTAGCAAGTTCCTTTTTTTTCTCTCTCTCTCTAGTCTGAACAGAAGTGAGTCAGGCCAATGTTCCAGTCTCCATCACTTCATGTCACCCTCCGTGTCCCTGTTCCTGTCTTGCTATCAGAAGGTGTAAGGCCCCACATAGGCTGCCTGGCGCAGGATGAAGCTGGCCTGGTAGCTCATCGGAGGGTTGACAGACACCATCTCCAGGTCCACAATGTACTCTCTGGGTCCAGTCACCGCCCAAGCCAGGACCAGCATGGCACCAAGACCCAAGCAAGAGAACACGTTTCACTTAAAGCATACTTACAAAGTATGTGATTTAAAGTGATCGATAAGTATTCCAATATACATAATTGGTACATTTGAAGAAGAACGGTTAGATCTTTCTGCTTATTGACACAGGGAGAGGTGGTGATGGAAAGTGAATCAAAATGTGTTTCCATGTCACACAGGTAGAGTGGGATAGAGAGAGGGGGTTCTGAGGCTTCGGGCACCAGGTTGACCCCCTGGCTGGGGGGGTTCAGGGGCGTTGATGACCCAGGCGGAGAGGGGCGGACACTTTCTGTCCCCCTTTTTTATTTAGGAAAGGAGTGATGAGCAAGGTTGTGGGTGTGTGTGTGATTAGCTGTGGATGTTTGTGGACAGATGTGTGTGGGGGGGGTATGTGTGTGTGATAATCTGTGGATGTGTGTGGGGGGGGATGTGTGTGTGATTATCTGTGGACGTGTGTGGGCAGATGTGTGTGTGTGTGTGTGTGTGTGTGTGTGTGTGTATTTGTGGGAAGCATAGGAGCGCAGGCTGATGCAACTAAGGTCCAAGTTTAGGAGTGGACAGGACTGGCATTTTGGCAGCTATTATGAGAACAACACCATGTGAGCCACGGCTACATAACTCTCACACAGATCACTGGTGCCATGCATGACATTACAGCCAGAGTCTCATCCACCCACCTTTACAGTGCTGACTCTGAACATCCCACTCATTACCATCTGTGCATTCCTGGGAGTGTGAGGCTGGACGGAGGAGGGAGGAGAGAGAGATGGAGAGAGACAGAGAGAAAGATAAGGGGCAGGGCGAAGGAGGGAGGTAGGGAGGGGAGTTAGACAGAGTGACAGAAGGATGGAGAGAGCAAATGAGGAGAGATAAAGAGAGAGAGAGAGAGAGATTACACACACAAACTGTGATTTAGGCAGTCCGATCAGTCACTTGTTTAAAATGGCCAGGAACCATTTAGGAATTTAAAAAGCGAGCATTGAGGAGTGGAGTTTATCTTCACTGTGTAGCTGCCACTGCCCTCCTCAGGGGACTGAGAGGAAGTGCTGTGGATGAGGGACAGACACAAACCAACACTACTACTACTACACTACTACCTGTGTCTTTGTGTTTTGTTCCAGTACACACAAAATAAATAAACATGTGTATAGTAAAACATTTGTAATTGCAATACTTTTCTGTGATAAATACTTCATTTTCTGGAAAAAGGGCAGGGGTGCAAACACTTTTGGCCATGACTGTACATTCTCACACATGTACACACACACACACATGCACTCACACATACACGTACAATCACACATAATCACACACAAACACACACTTAAGTAACGGACACATCTGTGTAAAACAAATGATTTTTACTTTGTATCAATCAACATATTAAGATATACGGTATAAATCCAGTATAAATACATAATAAATAAAATGTACCATAAAAGGAGAATTGGGTCAAATCAAATCAAAGTCAAGCCAAAAGATAGAGGAATATATTCCAGTGCATTGAACAACAGTTGGTTGAAGATATTCAGTAGATAATCAGCAAGATGGCCTGAGTCAGATCCTCATCAGGTCTGCTTATTCGTGATACATCTTGATAATGCAGCTCCGTATGACGCCCATGTACCTGTCCCACACCAGCACATACCTGCCAGGAGAGGGCAGCTGTATGACATCATCACTAAAAACATGATGCTTCACAATAACCCATAAGTCATTACAGCTGTTTTCAACACACATGCACGCAGACAAACACTAACCTGAATGAACCAAGAGCGTGGGCTGTGTTAGTGTAGTGAGTGAGGAAGAGGTTCAGATCCCCTGTTGTCCATCTGTCAGATCGACATGGCTCAATGAACTGGGACATAACAAGGATTCTGTTAGCAATTCATCCCATATAGCATACTATACAGAGACCCTAACAGAGGTTTACATTTACACTTCAGTCATCATCACACCCCTGTACTGTAACACAGCATTATAGATATAGTATATCTGCTTTAAAATGCACCATTTACCTTCTCCACAAGATCAATGAATAAATCTCTGACATCTTTGGTGTGTGTTAGCTTCGATGCAATGTTAACCAGTGCTCTTGACAGATGCTGTAATTAGAGTAAAAACTGAAATTATTCCTTTGAAAGAATGCAGGATTGTAAGAGGGAACCTTGTGTAGTGGGGACTCACTTTGAAGTTAGCCTCCATCTCGTTGAACACTTTGATCTTCCCACGAAGAGCAGCACACACCAGACTAACAGGGACGCAAACATCACAGCTAAGTTGCTAACAGTTTTGTGTGAACCTGCACATGAATCTGCATTTACATACAGGACATCTCCTGGGTCTATCATACCTTTTATGCTGGTCCAGCATATCTTTATCGTGGATCAAAATCTTGATATCTTTCAGTTCGTGCAGAAACTCCTTCTCTAAGACAACATCCATGTCATCGACCATATTGTCTGGGAAGAGTACAAAGAAAAAAGGTATTAGTTCGTTTTTCATACCTTCTTTAGTTATGTACCCCCCTATAGACCATCGTCTGAACTTTAGGCCTCACAGATACTTTCTTACCCCCACTGGCTGTCTTAACTGGCAATTTGTCACTAACTCTCCCTCCAATTAACCGGCTGTCTGATGTGTACTTTTGTAAGCATACCTATTAGAACATGACCTGATAGTCACCCCTTTCCCGTGGAGACGGACGACCAAATCCACATCAAACGTACCCACAGCTCCTACGGTCCAGTATCTGATGAACTGGCCTGCACAGAAGGCAAAGTCCTGGAAGGAGAGGTACTGGAGTTTCCTCTTTCCTGTCTCAAAACGACTGTTTGCAAAGAACACAACAGCAGCGTAATCCCTGAGGAGTGGAGAGAACACCACGTCTGAGATATTGCTGAATCATCAGGAGAGATTTAAGTAGGTTTTTTCCAAATTGACGAATACCGATAACATGAGTATGATCAGCTTGATAAGACAGTTCTTTTAGACGTTAAAAGAGATTCTGCACATATTAGTGGAACTTTGGTTAATTACTTGGCCAGTGTGTCAGAAAGCAGGAAGTGACGCTGAATATTCTCCACAAGTGGGCCTTTCAGTTCCTCCACCACTTTGAACACTCGCTTGAAATTATCAAACTGGGGACAAGGGGACAAAAGAAATGAGGGACAACAACAGACGTTGATCCAACACACAAATGTTTCTCCTCTTCAAGGAGTCATTTCCACCTGTCGCCTGCAGCTCTTCAGAGCCACGCCTGTTTTGGAGCTGACGTCCTCCAGGTCTCTCTTAGTCCCCTTGGACAGCTTCTTACCGAGCACCTCTCTGGCAAACGCACTGTCAAACTCATAATACCTATGGTGACAAATAGCAACCAATCACAACCTCAAGTCTCCCCTTGTAGTCAGCATTGCTTTGAATAAAAACATCTGCTAAATTAATACCTTACATATAATACCTTCACAACATTACAGTGCATGATATTAAAGATACAACACACCACTCAGCAGTCTACAAACCTCTCAATGAGCATGCTCTGACTCTGAGGCGGGATCTGAAACAGCAGCTGATTGGATAGTTTGACGGGGCAGTGTAGAAGACGCTCACACATGTGGAAGGTCCTGAACTGGTCCATGGTGTCACTGTACAGAACTTCTGCACTCACGTCGCAATCCAGCATGGCTCGGCAATCCAGACGAGCTTTAACTGCGTCTGCCACTAGGGGGCAGTGTGGAGACCGACAGGTGGTGGAAAGAAGTCGAAAGATATTTGGTCAGTCGGACTACAAAACATTTGCATGGGACAGACGTGTGCACTGCTGTAAAAACGACATTATTAATAATCTTAAAGGTTAACGAGGCTTTGGCATGAGAAGCCATTGCTGAACTTTTTGTAAATAAATGAATAAACAATATAATAAGTTATTTTTAGGTATAACAGAAATCCCTCCGCAGTTAATACAGACCTGTATAGCCGTCCAACCAAAGATGATAGACAGCAATATCGATGATCGTCGAGTTCCCCACAAACACGTCGAGTTCCAGAGACATATTTAGCTGTCAGAAATACAATGTGTTAGTTGACTTCTTCAACGTGACTGCATATTGTTGGTTATTAAGTAGGCCTACAGTAGCTATTTATATCAGCTAACAAGACATTATGAAGTACCACAATTATCTGCGGAAATGAAAAACTTACCCGGATTATTTATGCCGTTATGTAGTGCATTTAAGGTCAGGAAGCAACCAGTTTATATCCACTAATGCGACAGTCGTTTTGACTGTAAATAGATTGAACAAATCCAAAACATCGTTTTTACAAACAAAATACGACTTTTAGAAACGCACACATCTTATCTGAGGTTAACACTAACACCAAAAACATTTGCGTTCTCCCAGAAATGAGTCCCTTGAATCGCTCAAATCAAGGGAAACCTACACGAACTGTTAAGGGATAATCCCAGATTGTGGGACAGACCTTCACTGCCACCTACAGCAGTGGGGCACAATAATTCGAGTTATTTCTAGACTACCATGTCATCTAACTGCATGTGTTTATCGTGAGCACGGGATACTTTCTAGTGAGCACGAGATACTTTCTAGTGAGCACGAGATACTTTATGGTGCGCACGAGATACTTTCTGGTGAGCACGAGACACTTTATGGTGCGCACAAGATACTTTCTGGTGAGCACGAGATACTTCCTGGTGAGCACGAGATACTTCCTGGTGCGCACAAGATACTTTCTCTTGAGCACGAGATACTTTCTGGTGAGGACGAGAAAGTATCTTGTGCTCGCTAGAAACTTTCACTTTTTTCCATGTCCCTTTAGGGGCTTCGTATCATCTGCATATTTTACCCCAGCACGTAGACGACGGACGATAGTCAAATTATGAGCTGTCCATGGTACTGAAAAATATTCCAAAACACCCAACAAAAAGAACATGATGGGAAGTCTGGGGAATGAGTGTACAACTTTACCAATAACAAATGGATATAAATATACACGCTGTAAAACAAAGTTTAGTTTGTCCAACTGTTTATATATTGGATAACTAATTTCCACACATCATCGTAGTCAAATTTACCATTTATTCCATGTTTTTAAACAATATTCTATATTGTATAAATATATTAAACAATATTCTTCCAAACGTGGTCTCCTTGGCATTAAATTACAACGTATTCCAATTAAACAGTAGTCTTAATGTTACAATGGTCTGTAGGCCCCGACCGTAACGTCAAACAGTTTGGGATTGTTCAGGGTCCCTTCCTTATCCAACAGGAAATAGAACTTGTGGTCTTTCACCCGGAGCGGAATGAACGATGGTGACTCCTGTCTGTGGGCATGGCAGGTCACAGACGACAGTGGGACGGTCATTCGCCTGCCTCTGTCTGCCCCCAGAGGGGACTGGGTGGTGACGGTGACCATCGAGCCTCCCTTGTGCAAAATCACTTGACTGACTGACCGGCGACAGAAAAGGGCCCCAAACCCACCAATAACTCCTCCTGGATAAACAGAACAAATCATCAGACACACAGAAATCAGAGATCTACCATACGTGCCAAGTGCCAACACTAAACCAGCAGTGATGGATAGAATTTGTACAAATCGTGCATAATATAATTTAATACATTGCAGAAGTGGCATGCAAAAATAAGAAGTAATGTATGTGAACTGTCTTGGAAGACTGCAAAGCATCAAACCTATAACCTACCAATAACAAGACAAGTCAACGTGAAACCGTATCTCCAGGCAACAGACCCCAAGTTCATTTCAAAACTCCAAAATCCTGCCAACCCAGTAGTCTCTACTTTTTTCCCACTTGTATCCCGTAGGCCGGTAAAAGCAAAATAAGCCAAGTAAGTCCAGAACAGAACCTGACCGCCACAGAAGACTGTTAAGAGGCGAAAGAATCTGGTTCGGTTGTGTTCAAACAGGACGACATCTTTAATGACCGCTGAAGAGACGGAAAACGGGCGATAAATAGTTTGCTGTTTATTGGTCTTTAGTAACACGTTACATACGCCTGGCTTTGTTTGTAAACTTAACGATCTGAGGTTGGAACCAAAACTAAGCGTGTTAAAAGTCGTCATTGACTTGAACATTGTTTGGCGTGCAGCACTGGGGCAACACAGTAAATAGTGATACAACCCCATACTTCCAAGTCCACTACGAGATCCCTTTCGTTTTTGAACGGTTCAAAAGTGTTTTTTTTATCAACTATCAGTTATTTACATGCAGCTTTCAACATACTCGTCCCCAATACATAATTTATCCTTTCTCTACTCATGCTGGGTTGAAGAGAGCGGCGCCATGTTATATTACGGATGCAAACTACGGACAGCGAAGTAGTACAAACATGTTTTGCCGTTAGTAAAGAAAACGCAACAACATTAAACCTAGTTCACGCATAGTAGTTTTGTTCACATACCGACAGTTTGTTTTGTTTTAAAACAAACAGTTGATAATTCGTTTGTACTTCCTTAAAAACTCTTGCCTTTTATTAATCGCCTCACCAACTGTAGCCTAAACACTCAGCCAATTATGATGTGCTTTATTACAATATACATCCCGTTTTTATAAGTTTGTTTCCAGTACCTGAAAAAGAAAGTAACATGTCTGTATGACTTTGCACAAGTGGAATGGGTGGTGTGCGTGTCAAAATACGTTTCCATATTTGGTAGTACTCTCTCCGAGACTCATTGTGGAAGTATTTGCAATAGCTTGCAGTTGTTGGAGTGTGTGTGTACTGTACACAAGCAAGTTTGTAACTGAAATGATTACATTATGGTGATGGTTTATGTTGGTGGACACAGAACCATGTAAACTAAATAAGAGGTAGCAGGTGACTATTGAAAAGAAAAAAAATACAGCTCCCATAAACCCCTTTGCTTTTCCAACGCGCGTGCCCGCCTGGTGGTGGTATGTAGAAGTGGAATGCGCGCGAGCGCCAAACGTTCATTTTCGACTCAGACTGCGAAACAAAAAAGAACCAACTATGGTAACGTTGCGTCAAGCTTTCTTGTAACTTTCTATAGTTGAATTTTTTTTGACGTTGCACCCAAAAGTGTTGCTTCTATTGATGTATTTTACGTAAATTGCTTGATTTAGCGACCTAGGTAGATACTAATAAGGCTGGAATTGAGAAAGTAGTCAGCTAGCGGGCTAGCGCTAGCAAGGCTAGCTAGCGTTCGCTTAGGCCAGCACGAATATTCGTGCAAGCGGTATGTCCGGTTATAGTATCTAAGCTTAACGTTGAGATAATGGCACTTGACTTGTATAGAAATGAAGATTTCTGATAGTGTCTCTTAGAGGGTTTAGATTTGCATTGGTGCAAGTTAGAATTGCTATCTAGCTAGTGCAGTTCAGTCAAGTAGGTTGCTGTTTGGGAGACATACGGCAGCTAGTTCTATACCCTATACCTACAGTATGTACTATCGAGCTATCTGGTGGCCAGCAATAGTTTCAGACCAATTTCCGGAATATTGTAATACTTGTCTACATGGACAAGATTGTGTGACGATGAACAATTGTGTTCACTTCCTCAATGATGTCGTTTTAAGGCCTAGCGGCTGACTGCTTGTATCAGTCGACCCCACCCTTAAATGCACAAGGAAGGGCGCCGTTTAGTAGCGAATAAAACAGCTTCTTGGACCAGTTGAGCTCAACAATGTGGATATTTTAGTGTTGGAGTTCCCGACTCGGCTGGAAACTGCGGTTAGACATGCACGTGCCATATCAAGTGATCTGATAGATTTGCAGGATGCGAGAGTAGCTCGAACCTCCAGAAGGTGTTTTGCCTAATGAATACCGAACACTCCAGCTGTCTCTGCAGCGTTTTCCTTTCCCCCTTAACTGGCTCTTACCAAAGTATTTACCCTGCTCCATCGTGGATAAAGATATATAAATAAAGGCTGCAACGCTAGCGTAAAAATAAATAAATAATGGTTGTATCGTTTTCCCCGAAGTCCAAATGGACTCCTATAATTCAAACACGGTCCTTATAAAAATGATTCAGGGTGTGGATCTTCTATATTCATTAGTAGGCCATTTAAGGTAGTTTATGGCCCAGACATCGCCGTTTTTTTCCTGAATGAAAACCTTCTGGTGACAGGATGACAGACAGAAGTCGTGGGAAAAAAAGGATTTAGTGGGTTAGGCTAAGATGCTTCAGCGTGGTTAAATCCAATTTCAAGTATAAGGATCTTATCTAGAGATGTGAAGCACAGATCAGGATCATGTGCTATTATCTAGGTTGTTAGTCCCTTTATTTCTATCGACCTGATGGTCTCTGTTTATACTCCGTGGTCTCTGTTCATCTTGGTTAACTTCCCACAGTGACAAGCACCCTCCCCTCTCTCTCTCTCAGGCATCCGGGGTGACAGTGACCGATGAAGTGATTACCGTCTTCAACGAGATGAAGGTGCGCAAGGCCCAGGTGAACGAGGAAGACAAGAAGAAGAGAAAGAAGGCCGTGCTGTTCTGCCTGAGCCCCGACAAGAAGAACATTGTCCTGGAGGAGGGGCAGGAAATCCTGGTGGGGCAGGTGGGCGACACCATCGACGACCCCTACCTCCACTTTGTGAAGATGCTCCCTCCAGATGACTGTCGCTACGCCCTGTATGACGCCACCTACGAGACCAAGGAGACCAAGAAGGAGGATCTTGTCTTCATTTTCTGGTGAGAAATCAACTGCCATTTCAGAATTTTCTGGTGAGAGATCGACTGCCATTTTATCACACGTATGATGGGTGGGGCTCAGGGGGTAAAGTTCAGATCAAGATGCCACAGGTTCAACCAGTCTCTATACCAGGAGTTTCCTACTCCGGTCCTGAAGAGCTACCTTCCTGTAGGGTTACAAATAATGTACACTCATTCAGCTCGTCATCCAGGCAATTATTAGAACTTATGTTCTAAATTGTTTGCTAAGTTGAGGTAGATGGATGTTAGCTTTCCAGGAACAAAGTTGGAGGCCCCTTATACTTTGCCTTGGATTAAACCGTCTGCACAACAAATACATTTCTTCTTTTAAAGCATGCTGGTTTCCTAGGGTAGGAATATTTCTCACCTCCTTGCTGACACACACCCACAGAGTATCCACCAATATAGATTAGTGGGTCCCCGCCTCCCCCTCTCGTTCGAATTGCTCAATGGCTAAACCCTGGAAGCAGCAGCATGGATCTAAAAATGACACAAAGGCCCACATTGATATCAGCAGATGGGCTGGTCAAAAACAATGATCTCATACATGACTGTGTGCTGATATCAAGGAGGCAAATTACATTCTCCAGTACCACCCCCTCCCCTCCTCCTTAATGAGCCATATTTGGTAAAGATAACCTAATCTCCCTGTATTGTGTATTTTCAGATCTCTATACTTAACCTTTCCATGCCCCCCCCCCTTTCATATTCAGAGCATTGTGATGGCAGCGGTAAAAATGACAACCTATACTTAGTTTTTGATCACTTTCTGTGAAATAGGGCTCCAGAGAACGCTCCCCTGAAAAGCAAAATGATCTATGCCAGCTCCAAGGATGCCATCAAGAAGAAATTCACAGGTAAATTGGATGCAGATCATTATTATTATTATGTATTTTTTTTAAACATACAAGGTAAAACTGTTTTTTTTGTTTTTTTTTACTCTGATCATGGAGTGTGCAATGAAATCACCCAATGACACATAAATACTGGTTTTGGTTTTCTAGGGATTAAGCATGAATGGCAAGTCAACGGTTTGGAGGACATCAAAGACAGGCGCACCTTGGCAGAGAAGCTGGGAGGCTCCTCAGTGGTCACCCTTGAAGGAGGCCCGGTATAAGATCAGCCATGACTCCCAGGTCCTGTTGAAGAAGAGGGTTTCAGCTGTTTATTCCAGAACGCGAAGGAATTATTCGGGAGGGTTTGTGGGTTCAAATTTTACTTCATGGTTTAAGTTGCGGCCATTCCACTTTACAGCACTTCTCTAAATGATGCCCCCCCCCCCCCCCTTTAAGAACCAGGCAACCACAAACGATCATTTAGTGCATTTAAACTTGTATCTCTGTTGTGTCCATGCTTCAGGTGAAGATCATTCCCATGTTGTACATGCTATCTGACGTTCAGTACAGCAGCTTACACTTCCATCAGTAAAACTTGTGCTCCATGTTGACCAATGGGCTTGTTTGTTTTTGCTACTTAAAAATTCCCAACATCAATTGCACTTTTTTTGTTTTGTTTGGCCCAGATCCTTTCTTATAAAATAACTTGAAACTATTTTTTATGCTTGGAACCAAATCTGTATGGTAAACCGAGGTAGCAGGTAAAAGTTTTGTTAGTCGCATTTGTATGTTTCTCCAATAAATGTGCCACTAGATAGTGTGGAGGTGGTAGTGTAGAGATGTCTTAATGCAAGGAGAGGTGTACAAACTCATGTTGATTCATGGATTCATAAGAGATACAAGTGTAAATGAATACAATCGCTATAAAATGGATCATTAAATGTATGCATTTTCTTTTTTATCAGACATTCCAAGAGTGTCCTTTTCACATTTATGAAGAACCTAATGTGTTGATTTCATGGTTAAAACGGGGTATTCCATTGCACTTCTCTAAATGAAGAACAAAATAAATCTTAAATAGCTATTTGTGATCAATAATTACACAATCAATGTTTTTTCTTGTCAAAAGCTGTCCATATAGTATCTGCAACTAACAAAACCGAAAAATAAGAAAATAAAAAGCTTTACAGTGTAGTGATTGGAAGTTTTATGTTCACCATTCCATGGTTGTCTGAATATTGTCAAAAAAATTGTGTGAACAACTGTGGGTTAAATTATAGTGAGCGGTCCTTTAAAAAATATACATATATATCTGGATTAATAACAGAGATGGACTGTGTGATTGTACAATGAACCAGAAAGCTGTATCCATTCCTATATTTTAAAATAACTTATCAAGGTGAAAATGTAGACTAATGGCCTAACAAATCAGTGAATTTCTCCATCCACCATATGTTCATCTCTTGTTAATAGATGAAAGAATAATTAAGGGATTTGCCCATAACTTTCAAGATAATCCTCGTTTTGAACACCTTGCGTGTTGATAAGGAATTGATTAGGGTTTGTTTATGTTCATTCCTGCTTTTGTATTATAAAAAGTGCGTTATGCAGCGTTTCCAATATACAATCAGCTCGAGGTCTGATGTATTTGTACTGTAAGAAAAAAAAGAATATTAATTGTAACATCACTTGAAACTTGGAAGTGGCCTGTGGGTGAAATATTGTTAGGTGATGGTTTTACCAGCTTCAGTTTAAACTATAATAACAGCATTGGTCCAGATTTACAGTGGGTTCTCTTCCCCAGAGGTTTGGAATATGATGCACTACCTCTTGACCCTACCAAGGCTGTATACGGATTCATGACAACAGGGTTACTAAGTTTCATCTTTTGGTCATAGGCTAGTCTTAATTCCATTTATTTGCATCTTTAGTAAAGAAAAAGAAAAAATATACAGGAATACAAAATGTGCTTAATGCACTGAGGATATAGCGAGAATATAGTTTATTTGCCAAATTTAGCATGGTTATGGTCAGTAAAGCTTCTTGAGCTTTCTGCAAATCTCGATTCTAGTAAAGCGTGATAATTTAAAGTGCTTAATAATAGAAACTGAGAATCAATTCATTTTGCTTCCAAATGAATTGTTGGACAACTTGAACATGATTTTAAAGTGGGATAATTCATAAAACTTAGATTGGGACATTGCATTTGGAATAAGCCTTGAAGAGGAGGTTGCGGTTAATATTGTGGGTGTTTTTGTTTTCTGTCAAAATAAATAAAATGCACTTACGTTACTCTCTAAGATAAAGTGATTATTTACTGCTTATTGTGTTTTTTCCCAGACCCAGACATGCAGGGTCACAAAAATAGCTCCAAAAATGAAGTGTTTGATAAAGGCATACATGACTATTAAGGCAACAGCAAGGTTGAGAGGCGAGAACATTTCTAGTGCAGCTCAAACGACTGCACATAACAGAGGAGCAATGATAACGTGAAACAACATCTACAAGATTGTATTTGCTACAACCTCGCTTAAACTAGAAAAGGTTAACATTTTGTAGCCTCTGTTATTCATAATTACTCCTCTATAGATCCAAGGTTCTTCCTCCCTGAATCACCAGATTCACCTGGGTCAGAAAGTGTTAACCTACAGGAAGGTAGATTGCCAGGAGCAGGGTTAGAGTGTAAACCTTAGGAAGGGTATCTTATCTCTCTAGGACCATGGATGGAGGATGGATAGAGGATGGATGAAGGATGGATGGAGGATGGGAGGATGGATGGATGGATGGAGGATGGATGAAGCTCTCCAGGAGCAGAGTTGGGGTCCTGCCCACAAGATTTCCTATTTGGAGGCATCTTGGCACCGCTGCGTGACGTCAGCTTCAGAACCAGCCAGACGAATGTGCAGGTAAATACTCAGCACTGTGACGTCAGGGGGTGGAGTCAGAGTGGAATCATCCTGCGAGATTCATTTATTAATGGAGATTCGCACGGCAGTAAAGAGAATACTGACATACAGCACAGTTTACTGGCAGCAGTGAGCGAGGCTATTTTCTGCCTCCTCCTTGACTCTCCTGCGTGTCGATATTTTATTTCAAATTAGTAATGCTGATAGAAAGAACCATGGCGGCTACGCAAGGTCTTGGGATATCACCGGAAAAGATGAGAATGATGGAGATGTTTGGAACTGAGACGGCAATGCCGTTTTAGTCGAAATAACTTGGGCCGACCTGGAGACTGCTCGAGGACGTCGGCTCGTAGAGGGGGAATCGAAATGAGAAACGCTGCACGATGTTGACACGACATATGCTCAAAGAAATCTGGACACTGTGCCCAATTCCGTGGGGTAACAGAACTCCGATGTCAGCTGCCGAACCGTAGCAAGAAGTGAGGAGCGAAGCAAAGATGCCTGCAGTGACCGTGACCGGTGAAGCGCCCTTCCTCAACGGGGGAGGGAGAGAAGAGGTTTGTTTGTGTGTCCGCGTGGCTCCCTGTATGTGTGTGCGCGCGTGCTATATGCGCTCGAGATCGTACTAAACATGTAGCCCGTGCGTTAGTTTACCCTTTTTAACGCTCCTTTAACACAGTGGCAACAAAATCCTCCACTCCGAGACCAACATGTTGAACGTTAAAAGCTGTTACAATATGAGATGCAGGTTTGAGTCTCGAGCTCATATCAGTGTCCAGCACGAGACCAGAGCCTCGCAGATGTGGGCATGATGTCCTGCAAGGTTAACCAGAGTCTCTCTTCGTTAACGGAAAGACTGAGCTGCAATGCAGAAATACTGGATATGCGACATGACTTGGATGTGCGACATCACGAGGGGAACCTTGAATCACTCCAATGTTATTGAGAGATTAGCAAGTTAAAGGCTTTTAATGATCATGCATCACCCTATGGACATTAAAGACGAGCACAGGTGATAATATTGTTCTTGGCTCCTTAATGTTGGCCGTCTGTAATGTCTGGATGTGGGGTGACAGCATCCATTTCCTTACTCGCAGTCCTCCCAAAGATCTAATGCCCAGGGCAGCCCACATATTCTGGTCAGTTCTTTACAAAAGGACATTTGACAAGAATGTAATCTAACTATCATGTAAAGCCTTCGAGTAAGAAGTAAGGACATCTTTCTCGATTCCAAAACAGTGGCAGAATTCCCATAGTGTAAAGTGGTTTGCAAAACTTTTAGCCTTATGATGTACAGTAAACTTTGTGAACCATCGTTGCCATAGTTACGCCAGCAATGGACACATTGTATGGATAAGGAACTATGTCGTTTTTTTATTGTAGACATTAACCAGCATTAGACAGAAAGACATCGGTTAGACCATCGGCACAAGGTAATAAGTGTCTCTTTAAAGGAAGATTACTCTTATCAATCCTATCCTATGTGGTACCAAGTCATTCCTTTTGTCAATACATTAAGTGGAAAAGGGAAGTATTTTTTTATTTATTTATAACTCCCACTCTCTTTCAGTCGTTTTCTATCTTCCAAGCTAATTGGCTTTTTAGTGCAGGACAGATTGAGATATGGCCCCTCATTAAAAACACTCCCACACACATTATTTCTGTCTATCTCACTGTAAGTATAACGTAGACAGACGTTCTGTCTGTTTTGCTCCCTAGACCACGACTGGAAGTGCAATTAAACCCCTTTCACCTCCACTAAGCTGAATTCTCTGTCTACGCGTATCAGCCTGGCCTTTCACAGTGCAGATACCCAGCAGCAGCAGAACTCTTGACCACAGATGATGAGGTTATGAAGTTAAATCCCCCCCCACCCTCTACTTCTTGACATAACTTTGGACAAAAGCATTTACTGAATGTGTACGTTATTATGATCTGACTCCTCCCAGAATCCTTCTGATTCTACAGGGTCTCTGTCTTCCTGTTCTTCATTTCGGTCCAGGAGCCATTCTTAGCATGTTCTGCTTCATCACTCTTGCCTGTGCCACAGTTCCTTTCACTGCCTCTGGCAGACAACTGCAGTCTGCACTCTCCCCCCCACTCTAATGAGGTCTAAAAGCATCAGGCTTTTCCAATGTACACTAAAACCCTGCGCTTAAGAGGGGCCGGGTGCGGTATGGGTTACACTCTGCCAGGAAATGTGAACACGTCTCTTGAGACCGAGATGATGCATCTAGGTTTCAGTGTGAGAGCGTGCGGGGCAAGGCAGACCAGATGGGGACATGGTGGGGGTGGGGGTGGGGGGGGGGGGTACAAACGTTAATGCATTCTGCTTCCCAATCAGAAGCAGAATATCCCGTTTTAACCCTCTCCTTTCCTTGTCTCTCTTCTCCTGTTGTTTACCTCCCCTCCTACAATCCTTCTACCTCTTTCCCCCTCCCTTTGGCAACCATAACTCATCATCATTTGTCCTTTTCCCTGTCAACCACAATGTGTTGATCGACTTCCCATATCACAACTCCAATAATACTCAACCCATCGTCATTACTTCCTGTCGTCCTCTCGCGCTTCCTGTTTACCTAACATCGTTGCATGTCCCTGTCCCTTGACCTTACCTTCCATTCATAACTTCATAACTAACAAAATATCTGTGTTCCTACCTCTCCTCCTGCCCCTCTCCCCCACCCCCCGTTCTCCATACCATGCCGTTCCCCCCCACTCTCCCCTACCCCCTGTTGTCCAACCCCCCCCCACCCTGTAACCCGTAGCAGCGTCCCAGTAAACCCTCCCTCCCCGGCTCCCTGTGTCGAGAGTCCCATTGGAAATGTCTGCTCCTCACGCTGCTCATGTTCGGCTGTTTCGGCACGCTCAGCTGGTGCTCTCTCTACCGCGTCACCGTCATGGCTGCCGACGACCACGGCCTCTACTACGGCGGCCGAGCCCGGCTCTACCACGACAGCCCCTGCTCCAACGGCTACGTGTACATCCCAGTGGCCTTCCTGATCATGCTTTACATCGTCTACCTGGTGGAGTGCTGGCACTGCTACTCCAAGACGGCCTCGCTGGCGAGGGTGGAGATCAGCCAGGTGTACGACCGCGTCCAGCGGCTGCAGCAGGCCATGCCCTGCATCTGGTGGAAGGCCATCAGCTACCATTACGTCCGCCGGACGCGTCAGGTGACGCGCTACCGCAACGGCGACGCCTACACCACCACGCAGGTCTACCACGAGCGGGTCAACACGCACGCCGCCAGCTCTGAGTTCGATTACACCCGGCACGGCGTGAAGGACGTCTCCAAGGAGCTCCTGGGGCTTCTGGAACACCCCGCCACCCGCCTTCGCTTCACCAAGTGCTTCTCCTTCTCCTCCGCCCGCGCCGAGGCCGCCTACCTCACCCAGCGCGCTCGCTTCTTCGCCGACAACGAAGGTCTGGACGACTACATGGAGGCACGCGAGGGCATGCATCTGAAGAACGTGGACTTCCGGGAGAACATGCTGGCGTTCCCCGACCCCGCGCGGCAACCCTGGTTCTCCCGACGTCACGTGTTCTGGCTGGCCTCTGCTCTGCTGTTGTCCTGGCCTCTGCGCGTCATCTCGGAGTACCGGACTGCCTACGTCCACTACCACGTGGAGAAGCTGTTCGGCGAGAACGAGGACGCCAATGACAACGACAGCGCCGAGATGGGAGGCTACCGGCACGGCCTGGGGACGCGGGAGCGCGGGGGCCCCAGGCTGCGTGTCATCTCCAGGGTCAACACGGTGGACATCACCGAACTGGAGTGGCACATCCGCTGCAACCAGCAGATGGTCCCTAGTTACTCCGAGGCGGTGTTGATGGACTTGAACACCGGCACGCTGGCCCCTACGCCGCGCAACCTGACCAGGAGAAACTCCAGCTACGTCCTCCAGAGCTGCCCCAGGTGCTGCAGGTCCACCAGCAGCTCCTCGCTGCCCTCACGTGTCCGGGGAAATGTTGCGCTGGGCGCCGGGTCTTTGCGGAGCGGGACGGTGGGGAGGCTAGGCGGTGGAGGGCGGCTGGCCCTCAGCCGGAGCGTGTTCTCTCTGGGGCGTCTGCACACCGTGCGTCAGGCCTGCCTGTTCCACTCCAGGAGCCTGGGAGGAGGACTAGGAGGCCGGGGAGATGACGGGGGAGGAGGGGGAGGCGGAGGGTTTTTGGGACTGCGGAGGACCGACGAGGAGGGACGAGGGGTCCTGGTGGGAGACAGAGAAGAGGAGGAGGAGGCTCAGCTGCAGGAGGACGGAGAGCAGGAAGCGGAGGTAGGGAGGGCAGAGGTCAGGGAGGGACTCGCAGAGAGGCCTCCAGCCTATCAGGAAGCTCTCCGCTTCCCTGTTCTTATCGTCCACGGTGAGGAGAGCTGCCATGGAGGCGGAGACCTGGATACGGGATAGTCCCTGTGATTGGCAAGGGTGATATGGAGGCGGAGACCTGGACACGGGATAGTCCCTGTGATTGGCTAGAGTGATATACTGTAACTAGGGGACGAGAAAGAGCAGAAAAAGGAAGTAGAAGGGATGTTTGCGTGTGGAGGTGAGGACATGGAATGCTGTTGGTTGTGTTGAATGGGGTTAAATTGAATGGTTCAGACACGGTGATGGAAAAACACAGTCTGAAACTGTAAGGTTGACCTTCCTTATCTGGAAAAACAGGTTCAAGTCTGAGATTATAACAAGACAAGTTGTGAGGGATAATATATGTCAAATGTCTTCTGTGGTGCACAAGTTGTACAGAACACACGACTAAGAAGTGAATACCAGGCCAGAAAGTACCATCAGAACAACAAAATGGCCGTCTGTACAAAACGGAAGCTGCTCTTTGCATGTTTCCTGAAGCATCAACAGTTCTGTAACTCAATGAAATGTTAGGTGATCTAGGAGGCTGTTAGATGTTAGGTGGGATATAGGAGATGGTAGCCGTGAGGAAGGTATCTTTTCAAGCCGAATGTGCAAATTGGTGTCTGTAAAGAAAACAATGTGGTTGTAGTTTACCTTGCAGGTTACACATGAACTGACCAACTGTAATGCAGTAGATTTACCTTCAGTATATAAATATAAAAATATATTTAACCTAGATAATATAGTGACATCATCAGAAGCAGCATGATTGCATAGACCAAAAGTCAACAATCCTCTTATAAACTATAGCTGCCCAACAGGATGGCATTAATGTAATGTGATCAGAAATCCACAGTATAGAAACATCTAGAAGCAAAATGTTCACCTAGAGGCGTATTAGTTTAGATCATTCAGTAGTATCTATACAGACGTCCTGTGATGATAGTCCTGAAGGGTCGTACTGGAGATTGGAGATGGGCTCAGGTGCCACTCACACGAGGGGTCAACAGGAAGGAGCGTCCGGCACTTCCTGTCCCAGCTGGACCAGGGGGGGACGTGCCTGACAGAGCAGGGGGAGGACGCACGTCCAGCGGGCCGAGGCGGGAAGGCGACCGCACCTGAGGGACTCAAGTTGCCGTTCTTCCTGACACACAATCCCTCCCCTGCCCCACCCACCCACCCACCCACCAATGACACATGACCCCCCCTCCTCCGGCTGCGTCTCGCTCATGTGTCTTTCCCCACTTTTATAACGCAGGGGGGGTTCCTCTAAGTCTCAGGTTTACCCACTGTGACATCACTGTGTGAGTACAGCTAGGTTACAGTCCCATATTCACGGTTTCTTTCTGTTGTTCCCATCGACAATACCGTCTGTGCAGAAACATTGATGCATACCGTCAAATATCATCATATTGGTTCATGCTGCAAGAAGACAACATGTCTCAGAACATCTCTTTGTCTGTCATTGTCAGATAGCTCTGGTAATTCAGATATTTCTGTGGAATTCTTATAGCTCATCGAGAGAGTATTTGACTGTGTAGCACGATTAAGATTCCACTGTGTGCATCCCTTTGGAGAAAAGCACCTGCTAACTGAATCCATTCATTGTGATTAGATTAAGTTTACTCAGCACACAAATCAGCATTACCAGCTCAGTGTAATGTGGGTTAATTAAGTGTATTGTGTCTAAGCACAACTAAAAAAAATAATAACATTAAAAAAACACCCAGATGCAGTCACAAACCAGCAGGCTAATATGTGCTGTTCACATAAACACACCTATTGTAGGTGCATGTTTTAAGCACAGTCTTGCTTAAAGTAGCCTAGCACGAACATTTGAATGGTTTAAGGTATTTTCCAATATTGTAAACAATAAAAATGTACTGGCATAGTTAAGCACCACAGTGACGTCAGTGTGTGTAATGCTAACCCTAGTAACATACAAAAGCACATTGAATCATGACAATGACTATTGCAACTCATTCATAAATAGCTATTACAAATCCATGTTGAATGTGATCATGTTGAGTATGGTGGTGACACAGAAGCACTAATAAAGTCTGTCAACTTTAATGTTTTCCCTGTGTTTTTTGTAGAATATGGTGATAAAATAGGTATCAAATAATATATTTTAAATAACAATCAATATTACTATGATGAGCAGTAATGTTCTTTATAACTGGTGGATTTGGTTCATTTGGAAACTGCCAATGTCCATTCAAGCCATAGTCATATGGCTGCCTCTCCCTTCTTCAACCCCCTAACCCCCCCCCACCCCCCCCCCACCCCACACACACACCTCCCCTCCACCCAAACAACCTCCTAACCCTTTACAACACAACCCCACCCCCCCATGCTGATATCTAACGAGCAGGTGGACTCTGTGGAGCTCAGCGTGGAGGCTGTGTTAGCGGAGGCTGCCAAGCTGCAGACCCAGTGCCAGGAGCAGAGAGGCCAGCTGGCCGTGGTGACGGCCCAGCTGAGGCAGGAGGCCCTCAGCCTGCGAGAACACAGCAAGGCTGTGCAGGCAAACATGGCCGCCATGCGCAGGACCCTGGAGGAGATGCTAGACACCAAAGCGGCTTTCGAAGCGAAAGAAAGACGATGTCGTAAACTGAGCAAAGCAACTGTGAGAGTGACGGATGAAGTGGAAATGGAGTTGTGAGATTTAAGAAAAATGACATGAGAGGTTTTTATTTGTTTAACTTCAAATATCAGGGTAATATGTTTGCACAAACCTTCTTTCAATTCATTGAATTTCCCCAAAACAATGTGTATATTTAATTTAAGATGATTCATGTTGAGTTGGTTGCAAATGCACCTTGTACATTTTTTGACTATGTCATGTGAGGACAGTTATTGATTTTTATCCTGTTAGTCTTTGGCAGTTTGTTGATATCAAGTTACTTATATCACTATCTCTAAACCTCATCTTTAGCCAAGCTTAAAATAATATTCAGCACTTTTCACCTCTCCATTTCTGTAGCAGGCTACACCACATCTGGGTAAACTAGATTCACAGTGATTCCATAGAGCATCTCAACACCCAGACTAAGCTCACACCCATTCAGGTAGGTTCCTACGCAGAATCCAGGGTGTGGTGACCTGGAGAAGAGGTCAGGGGTCACAGGGTCAGACAGGGCGGTGGAAGAAGGGCTCTCTCTCAGAGACGCGCCATAGAAACTCAGATTGCGTCTCCTGACGTCTCTGGACCAAGACCACCACCACGATCAGAATCCAGAAGAAGAAGTTGACCCACGCAGACCGCTGGACAGCACAAGAAGAAGACGAGAAGAAACCACAACCTCAGAATCGTTACGTTTGGTTAAGGTAAGCTCAGCACCGTTCAAAACGTTCAATGTGTTTATTAACAGGCGTTTTGAAAGGTAGTTTGGGGTGAAGTGGGAATGCCAAGACGCACCTCAGAGCTGCATAAACTTGAGTAGAACTGAGTCCCAGTGTTGGGGTTGGCCCAGGTCGCATTCTCAGCCTCTTCACAGCTAGAAAACAAAACCAAATCCTTTAACACAACAGTTAACACTGGACAGATCATGTGGAACAACATTTGACGTTGGATTCATTTCACTAATGCTTTTATCCAAAGGGACATAAAGGATTGTGCATGTGGAAAGTATTGTTGAAAATCAAGGATTTTAAATTCTAACAGTATTTCAGTGGTCGGGCCCACGATCGATGCACCGCACTTGATCGTGTTTCCCCAGTGAACACTGTGTCCTCACCTGTGTAAGAAAGGCACGTTGTGGAGAGCAGACAGACACAGACGCTCTCTCCCGATCCTCAAGGTGCATCCCGACACCCCCAGGAAGAACAGCAGAACCCCACAAACACACAGAGTCACGTTCAGCCACAATCTCCCCCTGAGGACGGCCAGGGAAAGGAATTAAATGTCACGCATTCAGGTTCACAAGGACACATGCAACTTGGTTAAGGTACATTTTCCCATTAATTCAAATGGGCAGGTGTGTCCAAACTTTTGACTGCTAGTGTACATCCTCTCTGTTGTTTTTGAATCCATCTTAAGTAGGCCTAAATTATTATAATTGCAGAAGGTGAAAAAGAATATATGTCATACTCATAAAAGTCTTGAATGTATTACATAATTGGATTCATAATATGATCATAAAAGGTTAATAAACCATTAATGGTCATATTTGTTGTCGATGCTAAACTCTGGCGCCCCCTGCTGGTGGCTTCGGTAGTTCACCTGTTGACCTCTTCGTCCACACAGCTCGTGTAGGTCCAGTAGAGCGTGATGGAGAAGCAATAGATGGACACGCACACAGAGATGGCCGAAATAAAGTAGCATAATGAGGGATGGCTGGGACTCTGTAAGACCAAGGTTCCGCCTGTAGTGTTGTACAGAATTGTCCCGTATAACACGCATTGACCTGCAAACTGACCCTTGAACACAAACAAAAATGCGTTACAGTTTTGCAAACATCTGCAATTGTGCTATACTAAAATGACCCAGCTGAATTACTTTATTAAACGTCTAACCCCGGTTATCCCAAACAATCATAGACAATGATACCGTGACGGGGTTAGCTCAGAAGTTCCGGGAAACACACGCTTTCAAATTAGCATGCCCAGCAGATAGCCTCGTTACAGCAGCCTCTCACACAGAGCCTCACTGTCTCTGCCCTGAATTGATTCAGCTAGGAGCCTAATTCAATAGACATGGAATTCCAGATTTTTTTTCTCCTACATCCACGATCTCATTCTCTAACTCATACATACCCTACAGTTGCAAAAATGTCCACCTTCATTTTCGTATCTTGTGTATAGACAGAGTATTTAAAACACACTAAAGTCAATTATGGCCTACATCCACAATTCTGGACTAGTAAAGTCATTTTTATCTTATTTCTTATTTTATGTTACACTGGAAAACACGTAAGTGTTTATGATAACGTTAAACATCTTCCAGGACATGGGCCTAAGGAGTTACTCCAGGTTTTAAATAATGGCTATTTGCAATGTAAAGATTGAAAAGCAGCGGCAGGCCTACCTGAGTGATGGTGAGCGAGGCGGCTGTTATTATCCCACAGACAAAGCCGCCCGCGCACAGCACAAGCTCCAGAATCAGGAGCCATGGCAACACCGTCACGGACATCTGGACATTTGAACAAGTTCTTTCGCTGGTTTCAAGAACTAATCTAGACGCGCCTTGTGGAGCAAACCATCTGCAACCGAGAGCCTTCGTTTCTGACAATGTTGCAGTTTTTTTGCATGTACTATTGCAAATCATTATTAGATTCGTTGAAAGAATGACATGCATTCATAGGCCGCTGCACAGTTTTTTGGGAATGTGCTTGGCTTGTTACTTTGGCGTGCGGAAGACATAACGTAAACTACGTCAATGGTGAACATATAAATTAAACGACGGTCTACATAGTTATACCGTTCGATATGACAACTACATATTAATTATTTTGTCAAGTTCATAAAGAACTCACGACTTTGTGACTATGACATTTTCACTAACAATCAACACCCCACACAGGAATCACCTTTACACTTATCATTGTGATTTTGCACTATTCAATTTTTTTATTTTATTATTCTATTCTATTTTATCATCTTTATCGCTATCTTATTTAAGTTCCATATACATTCTCTGTTTGCTCTATCCTGCCACAGTAAATTCCGTGTTTGTGTAACTTGCATGGCGAATAAAAACGAATTCTGATTCTGAATCCTTTATTTAGCCTGTATCTCCAATACTGACCACAGAGCGGCGCTGTGTAACCAAGAATCACCGATTCCGAGCGAAACAGCGGATTAGACTGAATGTAGGCTGACCCAGAACTAAACGAATCGGATTCACACAACGATTTTGATCTACATACGTGCGGGTCGCCATTGTAAAAAGTTAAAAACGGTCTCTTCAGCAACTTTTAAGTAATTAAGGAGGATCTAACATTTTCAGAATCAAGCGACTTAAAATTCATTTGTAGGGCGTCATCAGATCCAAAAGTACACTAGGTCTTATACATTCATAGAGATTTAAACGGCACAGGCTATATTTTCAGATATAATTTATGTTCTTATGACTAAATAGAGCCTGGCCTGACTTTTTAATATCCGTTCTGCTACACGAGCAAATGAATAAGATAAAATCAGAACCGTGCACATTAGCATGACACTGCCGAGCGATGTGACGCTGAATACACGAGTCAGGGATGGAATACAAATCCAATCCAGTATCCCTCACCCTGCGATTTTGCACATTCATAGTAGGTTAAACCTGATCCGATGAAGGAGTCTACATCCAGATCCAACAAGTCTAATCCTGTACTGTAGGTCAGATATCAGTATCAGGACTGAGTTAGCCTTGGCAAGTTTATAATGGAGGATGCCAGTTTGTCAATGATAATAGTTCTATATTCCAAGTCCTTTTTAGGTCCTTCTACCACTTGATGAGATTACAGACTATACAAGGAGCCAAACTGATCTAATCAGAGAACTTTTACAAGCCTCAAACAGAGCACTCATTGATCTATTGGGTAGAGCAGGAAACTGGTTTCCCCATATCTTGCAAAACAAAATGTTGTGTCGCCTTTGTAGAAGCCCAAAGAACACAATGTGCTTTGCTCTGTTGACACCAGACACCCCTGTCTCCCTGTCTCCACCCTCTCCCACATGTAGAGACATAAACACAGGAATTTTAGGTTAATAACTGGTCTCTGTACACTGCATGTTAACACAGAAAGATAGGACACTCAAAGTATCTGACCTACTCTCTCTTAATTACTTTAGCATGAACAATATTGAAGCCAACACTAAATATACACGGTGCTCATTTCCATGGACCACGTACCCCCTCCTTGCCTCACATGCATCAGATTGCAAAGCACATGTGCTGCACGTTTTTTGTACAGCAGGAGCCCAGGCACAGGGTGTAGGCAGTGAATATAAACAATGTATGTATGTTCCGGTCCTAGGTACGAATACTGGATCAAACCATGGAACCAGGATACCTTTATAGTCTCTGTTATGGTTGTAAAAGAGCCAAGATTTTCCTGTAGCGTTTAAGGATTTGATCCAAAGCTACATACAGTGAGGGTTTAAACCTGGGATCCACTTTAACTGCAGGCTAATGTTCTAACACAGAGCAATAGTGCTACTCATTTGGAGAGTAAATCAGATGATTAAGGATCAGAAGTGTAGATTTCTTACAGTGAGATTTCTTACAGTCTGGATACTAACTTTAAAGTGGGATTAGGTGGAGGTGGTTTCCATTTATCTATAGACTGCAAAGAAATGCAAATATTGATTGAGTCTTTCTTGATTGTATCTTGATTAGTTTGTCAATGCAGCATTTCTCAATTCTCTCTTTGCGTAAATATGTTATCTTGGGTAATTACACAGTATCTTAATAGCTGGTAGTCATTATGATTTGGTCAAAATTCCAGTTCTACACAGTCTGGATTAGAAATTACTTCAGACTTTAGATTTTGAAGTCATGAGGTAGGAGATTATTGGAACAATGAGGCTTTGCATGTGTTAAGATTTGAGGGAACCAATTTCTCTAGTTTTGGCCTTATTTGAGTTTTAAAAGTTCAGCCACTCTTGAAACAACGCATTGTAATTGAACCTGTTTGGATGTTCCTGAAATTTATCCCATAGACCAGATTCAGTTAATGAACTTTTAATAGAAATTATACCCTTTGAGTTATAAAATACACATGATTTCTTGAAGCCAACTCCCAATTCAAAACAAAAACAAGCTATGTTGACTTGGGTTTTATGTCAGTTTTTCTGGGTATTGAACAAAGATAGCCACAGGCTGTCCAGCAGCACTTGTTTGTCACAACCCGTGAAAACGTGAGGACTTCATGGGGTACACGGGGGTGACTGGTTAAGGTCGTACGTATTATTAGGATTCCAGGATATAATAATTACTAATCTGGTTTAATTCTCAGAAGATGTGGATATTAATTTAACAAAGATAATTAAGTGAAAGTTCACTCAGAATAATTAATTGAACCCCATAACATATAATACAGTTTTTGTGTTCGTAGTAGCGCCTCCTTAATTTTTAGACGGCAGTTGTCGGCTTGAGGACATGACGGCTCGCTATATAACCCCTACCGTCACTGATGCTTTGAAATAAAGATTTTCTGAGCTACAGTAGCAGAGAGTACAGTCAATCTAATTACGATTCACTCAACCTCTTCAGGTAAAAACATTATATGTAATTTTGCGTATTTATGTTGTCATGTAAAACAATGTATTCAATAGGAGAGTCGTTTTAATTGTATTCTTTTGAAAACGTGTATTGTTTAGTTAATTAGACTACAGTATTGTTTATATAATTGTAATATATAAATAATGTAACACAATTTTTGGTGGTATGAGTACGCATTTTATTGCTATTAAGGTTGGCAATTTTAGCGCGTTAATAAGCAACGCACGCACATGAATTGATCTAGATTAATCCGGTTATGCCGTCTGCCTTGCCCACGTTGTTAACGGATTTGTTCAAGGGAGCATAACGCTTCACATGTATGTCAAAATGTCTCATATAAATTGTAGTTTTTCTATGGATTTTTGGCTTTCAGTTGTCCCTATTTCAGGTGATGCAATGTCACATTGACATTACCTCCTAGGATAATGCGCATGTGTCATGGCTGGAACCGGTTTAATTCTTCAGTTTGTCCAGTTTGACAGCCATGAGGAAATGTCATGACCCGCAACGTTGCCTATAACTTCCGCTGTATTTTTTTCTCTCTCTGAAGAAATATTAAGTGAGACTTTAGTGGGGCTGTCACGATGAGCAACGACGCTGAAGTAGATCTGAAGGATGTGGAGCTCAACGAGATGGATCAGGAGAAACAGCCGATGACTGCCGACGAGACGGGAAATGGCGAAGCGGTCTCTCCCACGGAGAAAAATGGCAGCGTGAAAGTAAAAATCCCAGACGAAAAGGAGACTAAATTTACCGGCTTGTCCAAGGAAGAGCTTCTCAGGGTAGCTGGCACCCCAGGGTAAGAACGTCATTCCATACTGAACCAAAACAACCTATATTTACGTTTGACATTCATTAGTACATTACATATATTTAACCACAATGATATACTACATTGATGTACAATCAATATGTAACTCCTTCCATCTCCTTCCCTCCCTTGTCTCTACACTACAGTTGGGTCAGGACCCGTTGGGCTCTCCTGATTCTGTTCTGGCTGGGCTGGCTGGGGATGCTTGCCGGAGCAGTGGCCATTATCGTTCAGGCTCCTCGCTGCAAAGACCTCCCAGAGATGAACTGGTGGAACTACGGACCTCTGTACCAAATTGGGGACGTGAAGGCCTTCTCAGAATCTGAAAATCTGAAAGGTACTGTCACCCAGGCTAAGGGCACTGGAGTTAGGGAGGGGGAGGGGAGGGGGGGCTTTTAAGGATCTCTGGTAAATGGGGGCGATGAGGAGGGGTGGGAGTGCATAAGGGTAGTGAATTAGTAGCGTTCACGTGTCAGCATGGCTGAACCTGCCAGAGCACTTAGTCTAAAGCAGCAGCTGTCACCTAGCAACACCCGGAACGTGCTGACCTCATTCTATGACTTGGACAAAACTCAGGATGTAAAACCCCCTCCTACTTCTAATGGATTCTGCGAAGGGTCATGACCGTTTGCGTTTGAAATGAAGGTTGTGGGTTTGCGGCGCAACCTACCATGCTTAATAGTTTGTCTTGACGTTTTGTGTTGTGTTGTGTGTCAGGTGTGGAGCAGAAGATCGACAGTCTGGGCCAGCTGAAGGTGAAGGGCCTGGTGGTGGGGCCCATCCACGTGGCCCCGGCAAACGACCCCGAGAATCTGGATTTCGAGGCAGTATCGTCTGACGTTGGAACCCTGGAGCAGTTTAAGGGTCTCATACACGCAGCGCACAAGAAGAGTGAGTTGACGACCTTTCTGGGATAATGTAATATATACAAATATTTTTGGTTTGCCAACCATTCGATTTGGCGTGTTGAATTCAGCCCTGGTATTTGGATATTGATCTTATTCTGATCATGCATCTTTTTTTTTTGTTCAGGCATTAATGTTGTCCTGGATTTGACTCCAAACTACCTGGGCAGCGAGCCCTGGTTCTCCAATGTCAGTGTGACAAATGTTGCCGAGCGGCTCAAGGTGAGAATCCACAAGCGACTGTATGCGTACGGGAGACACTGTAATCACATTTGATCCTTTTAATGGATGATTTTCATTGTGTGTGAGGAAATGTCTGTATTAGATACATATGTATTGATGTTGTTCACGTTGGGCTCCTCTCTCCAGTCTGCCCTGGTGTTCTGGCGTAGCCAGGGTGTGGACGGGGTCCAGCTGTCTGGGGTGGAACGCGTGTCTTCCATGGTTCCCTCTCTCTGGGCTGACATCAGAGCTATCGTCCAGAACGAAGGGACGGATGAGGAGAAGAGGTATGTCAGCTGCATATGTGTTGATCTGTGGGCGTCAGTGAAGCTTTCAGTAATTGATTCTAATAGGGGCAATACAAATCAACTTTAATTTCCTATTGCTCCTTGACATGGTTATTTAGTTCATCTAAACCAATTGGTGTTCATTTATTATGGGGGAGGGTTTAGAGCTCTGGTTACAGAATCATCATTTTACTTTTCACCTTGTGCCCTCTAGTGGTGATAATTATAAGCACGTGCTCCTTCAGCCGGTGTCAGCTCCATTTTAGATGATGAACAAATATGTAATTTCCCCCCCTTTTCAGGATTCTGATTGGAGTTACGGACAAATCCTCCCCCATGGAGGTCAGCGTCCTCCAGAACTCCACTGGGGTGAACCTGCTCACGTCCGGAGTCCTCCAGCCTGGCAGCATGAAGGGGATGGACTGGGCCAAGGTGGTTCAGTATCTGTATGACTCCACTGAGCAGACCCAGCTGGCCTGGGGCATCGGGGGGAGGACCCAGGGCCACCTGGCCTCTCTGGTGGGCTCCACCAAGGTCAACCTCCATCAACTTCTCCTTCTCACCCTGCCTGGGACCCCTGTCTTCAACTACGGAGATGAGATTGGCCTGGAGGATGAGGTGAGTCTCCAGGGGAAACGACTGTGTGATTTAAGTGTGTGAAAATGGTGATTCGGTCTGTTGCTGTCTTCTCTGTGCTGCTTCTCCTGTGTTGATGGGGGTTTGATGTATTGCTTGTCTCTTCCTAACAGGAGAATTCCAAGGTTCCTAAGATGCTGTGGGACCCTCAGGAGGAATCTGAAGAGCTGAACTCCACTCTCAAGGTAACATGCTGACGTATTTCATTTCCTTGTAGAAAAAAGCTGCACATTAAAATTTTTATTACAAAAAGGTTATCCCGTTTGTGGGAGGGGACGGATTCCTTTGAAATTGCTAGACTTGCTTGGCTGAGCCTTTTTCTGTCTTCATAATTGACTTTCCAGGAGGAGAGGGACCAGAGGCTGTCGAACCGCAACTTCTTCAAGACCCTCAGTGACCTGCGTGGGAAGGAGCGATCCCTTCAGCACGGGGAATACGTCCCCCTCTTCAACTCCACTTCCGCCCTGGCCTACCTCCGTGCGTGGGACCAGAGCGTCCGATACGTGGCTGCCGTCAACTTGGGCAAGGAGGCTGTGACCCTACAGCTGACCCACCCTCAGCTGCCGAAGGAGGCCACAGTCCGGGTCAGCACTGACACGGAAGCTCTGGCCCCAGATAGCTCGGTCGACCTCTCTGCGCTGGTGGTCGGCCCAGGGCAGGCTGTCCTACTCCAGTTCCCCTACATAGCCTAAGAGGCTGGGGGAGCTGTCGTTAGGCTCATCCGGGGTCGTAGTGTTTTTCTTTTAGATGTTTTTGTTTTTAGGAGCATTCTGTTACATTTTAAATGTCAAGTGATGCACTGTATTGATGTTACACTCGCACCTGGTCCTGTTTACTTTTACAGCACGTGCTTTGTTAGTTACTTGAACACAGATGTGAAATGTGCCGTTACTGAAACAACATTCCATGTTAGCAGGGGAGGGAAGCTTTCTAAAAGTTTGGATTTAAAAAAAAGTCTTTGGAAGATGTTAAAAGCTGTTTATAGTGTCTTGTGGGGAAACTCTCCTTTCTGGTGTTCCCGAAAAAATTACTGAGCTCAAAATAAAAGGCTATTGTTATTTCCTCTAAAGGCAGGACAAAAATGAAGGAGAATTAAAACCTAATTCACTTTAAACCTGGTGTCCTGTTATTTATTTTAGACCCACTACTGACTGTATAAGGGCACATTACTCATACAAAAAAATGTACAGTCCACCTTCACTTTGTCATTTACACCTTACACATTGCTATCAGCTAACTTCCCTGGCAGTGACTGTCAGATGTCTTCTCTTCATTCTTTATCTTTATCTATAATGCAGGATGGAAGCTCAGTCTCTCCTGGCTATTTAAAAAACGTCTTAATAATTTATTTCCCTACTGCTAGGAGGATGGAGGAACTTGGTGACAACCTTTCACACACTGAAGGACGCAAATGGTGACATTCAAACAGGAGTACTGGTTTGCTTGAATGCACCGTATCTTATAGTGCGTAATATCACAAGGGCACACTGCCTTAATGTGATAATGCCTACAGTGGACACGTTTTAAAAGAGAAAGTAGGTCAATGTCAAATACAACTTTAACATACTGTTTAAAAAAGTCAATGACAATCAGAGCATTGAATATAAATAAGTATTCTAGTCATTACGTTTTTTTGTACTTTATGCGTTCTTTGTGGTGATATTCATTTAGATTTGTTGAAGATCAAGTTGTCATTGCAAGCATTTCCACATTAGAAGTCGTTTACCTGCATTACTACTGCAGCAGAGTGTTTAAAACGGTGACGTCCAACATCAGTAACATGTGAAACGACATCTTCACAAATATCAAATGAATGTGAAGGTGCCTTGTGTGTCTTAACACGTGGTTTCTACATTGCGGTCGCATGTAGGCCTCTGGCGGACAACTTAGTAGAGGTGTGTGAAACGAAATCCGAGAGGCTTTTCTGACATCAAGGCATATTTATCAGGACGATGCTACTTCCAAACCAGAGTAACGCAGTAATGTTTGTGAAAGATGAATTTGATTTGACTTTTTCCCACGTCAAAAATTCCCATACTTATCACAAAACGATTTAGTTGGTGGTTTGCAAGATACGCCTTAAAACCTATCAAATCTACACAGTCACATTTCTGCCCGAATTTACAGTGCACATTAAGCAGATATGTTTCTAAATAATGTTGACCTTAATGTACTGTACCCGTTGCAGTGCAATTCACTTCTTTCCACTTGACGCTACTGTAGCTTTAACAAAGTCAGTGCCGCTCCACCAGAGAGGCTCCCTGACGCATTGCAGGTGGCCGAAAACCAATCTAGTGCCGCTTACCGGGTCAGCTGATGCGCTCCCATCCGTTTATCTATTTCCCTATTTTATAAGTCCCTTAAGAGCCCATATGTGAGAATATGATTTCATATATACAATAAATATAAGCTAAGACATTTGCCCCAAAAAATAGTCTTGCAAATTGGCGCAGCCATGTACAAGGTGAATGTATTTCAATCGCACATCCTGAAAAATAATTATAAATAACTGAGTTAATTGACGTTATTTACAGAAAAATAAACTTAACAGAATTTGTATAATTATTTCTTCTTTTTTACCCATTGGGTCGGCGCATGGCGACCATGGAGACAGTTCAGTTGCTAGGGAGTGCAGTGTCTCGCTTAACCTAAGCCAAAGCGGAGGGATACCAGATATCAGGCACATCGGTGCAGTGGCGCAAAGCGCGGAAGACTTGTGAGCCGGGCGGAGCATTAGAAATCCATACAGTCGATTATTTCTTAGCAGCACACACCTACTAAATACACAAACCGTCGTCTTAAAATGGTAAGTTACCATTTATGTAATTAACTGGCGTTATAATTGCTCCACAAATACTGAACAGCCTGGCAGCCTTAGCTAACAATAAAGACAGTTAGGCAACATTACGTTGTAAGCTAGCCTTGCACGAGCAGGTCTCGCGCCTGCTAACGTTAGGCTAGTGAAATAGTGGACGTTAGGTTGCTACTTAGACTTACATTAACGATTTTGGGGGGGTCAAGTCTGCTTTTTGGTCGATTTAAACTGCGAGTCATAATATTTGAATAGTTTTTAGCGAGCTTATTAGACGTGTAATATATAGTGGTAAGCAAGTGTAGGATGAATGTCCGCCTTCGTCGTTGACGAGGCCTACTGCTTGTACTAACTCAGCACCAAGTTAGCACCAAGTCAACCAGGATACAATAATTTAAAATACTGTGCGTTCTACTGAACTGTCTGTATATAATGATTTACCATCCGATTTAAGTTATCTTTATCTACTTCATGATTCATATACTATCCAGTATCGCTCTTGCTAGGCAACTTAGTAGGCTATCTACCTGCTAGCTAGTAATTGTCATCAAGTGTAGCGCAATTAACTGCGGACCTAATGTAACATTAATGACACTTTGCATGGGCTCGGATGTAGCTATCTATCGAACTTTAAATATATAGTCTAATACATTTTGACCTGTAATATATTACCTGGTCTAACTACTCTTTCCGCAGAATCTTAACTGTTAATAGTTCAGAAGCACAGAATGACATTGCAAGCCAACGTTCCCAGTGCAATGTGCTTTCTAGGACACAGAAGCCAAACAAGGGAATTAGGGTGCAGCCCAAACCTGACTTATTTTAGACGCTTGCAGCTTTTGACAATGAAAAGATGTGACCTGTAATTGTTCTAAATGTGATTTGCGTGGCATAATTTCATTTTCAGGCTGATCAGCTGACAGAGGAACAAATTGCTGGTAGGATGAGTCATTTTTTCCCCTCAAAACATTTGGAGAAAATTATGCCACCCAAAAATCACAATTTTATTACACACTTAACTTTATAATTTTTTTCCAAATCATGCAGAGTTCAAAGAGGCCTTCTCACTGTTCGACAAGGATGGAGATGGCACCATCACCACCAAGGAGCTGGGCACAGTCATGCGCTCGCTGGGCCAGAACCCCACAGAGGCAGAGCTCCAAGACATGATCAACGAGGTGGATGCTGATGGTGAGACCCTGCATTGTCATCTGCTTCCCTTCTGTCACATTCAGATGACATCATCCATGTCTTTGTCCGTAATGGATCCACATCATGTGTGATGTTTGTCTTGCACTTAGAGGTGTGCTATGTCACTCCTGTGGGTGTGATTATTCCCTCCTGCGGCCATACTGTGTTACTCATGTTTACATACTAGGATTTATGTTCCACAGGAAATGGGACTATTGACTTTCCTGAGTTCCTGACCATGATGGCGAGGAAGATGAAGGACACTGACAGCGAGGAAGAGATCAGAGAAGCTTTCAGAGTTTTTGACAAGGTCAGCTGCTTAAATAGGAAGATTACATTGAAAATACTCCCAATGTCATTACTCTGCAAAGCAGCCTGACTACATAAACATGAGCCAATGTGCTTGAACATCTAAATTGATGGTTACTCATTCTACAGTAAAAAACAACGTTTGGATTGCTGTATTGTAAGAAATAACAACTGTGTTGTGTGTTGTGCAACAGGACGGCAACGGTTACATCAGCGCTGCAGAACTGCGTCACGTGATGACGAATCTGGGAGAGAAATTGACTGACGAGGAGGTGGATGAGATGATCAGGGAGGCGGACATTGATGGAGACGGCCAGGTGAACTACGAAGGTCAGTAACTGCCCATCCCCATCTTAATGGTACAGCTCAGTGATCCAGCACGACAGCAGAGAAAGAATAAATCACAGTATTATCATTAAAATCTTGACAGTGACAATGACTACCATCATTACCAACATTTTTTAAATTGGTAGCCAACTGAATGCACTCAACAAGGTTTTATTGTATCTTGTTGTAAGGTCTTGTTGTGTTGTCAAGAAGAATATACCCAATCTGTGCTGTCAGTGTTAATAAAGCCTGTTGCTATGTCTTGTCTTGCAGAGTTTGTCCAGATGATGACTGCAAAGTAAATCAAGGAGACGGGGAAAAAAAGAAGCAAAGGACCTTTCACCACATAAGACCAATCAGTGGGCAGCACTCACACTGTCAACACTCAACAGGCATCCTCCTAATGAATATCAGTTTTTTTTTCTTCTGCTTTGCATTTCTTTGCCCCAACCCTTCCTGCCCCTACATCAGTGTTTGCTTGATTCAGGTGCATCAGTCGTGTTTCTATCATCTTTTTATATGCTCTACGGGGTTTTACCAATAACAACATACGAGCATACAGATATATACATTCTAATGCATTTAATCAAGAGGAACAGGTGAACAATATTTCAAGCTGATATATACATATATATGTGTATACATATATGTATATACATGTGTATGTGTGTGTATGTATGTGTGTGTGTATATATACAGATAAGAGTATTGCATGCTTAATTTCTTTGGGAATGTTTTTGTGCTTGTCTGCTTGCATCCTTCTTCTGTTGTGCTTTCTTAACCCCCTTCAGAACATTGCTCAGTGTCTTTCAACAGACAGTTGTAAATGTTTGCTCCAAACTGCCCAGAACAGGATTATTAAGAGACCAGATTCATCTCCATGTTATGAATGCGCATGTTTAGTGTTTGTATTTCAATATAAGCAAGTGGTTTCTGACAATGTCAAGTTTCTTTTAAATGATTATACTAAGCAAATTTGTTCAAAACCTGACTGATGGACTGACTTGGTGGAAAGTATTATGATTCATGCTAATAATACCATGACATTTTTGTAATAAAATATTGAAATTGATACATAAGGAGTTAATTGTTTTGAGATTGTCAGTTTATCCTCTAAAACATGACATTTCCCAGACTCAGTCGGTTGTGTACACAAGGTGGGGAGAGACTTCAGTCTGGTGTTTGTTCACCACATTATCCATTTTTCAAACTAGTGGTTTTAAAGGCATCCTTGCAAAAAAGAAAGGGACATTTGTCATCTTACCAGTGAAAGGTTGAATCTAAGTCTTTTTTGAGATTGTGCTGCTTGTGGTTTTGTACCTAACTTGTGTTAGTGAATAACCTCGTGGTATAACGTGTCGAAGCTGCTCTGTACTTCTGGACACACCATACTGCATGTTCAGTTAGACAGCTTCATACTTTAATATCTTTTGATTTCTTTCTCCCATTCCCTATATTACTTTTTTTTACTGTTCTGAAATATTACCTTTTTGAAGACTTTGGCAGTTACCTGTTCTGCCCCTTCCTCCCTCATGTCCTGTAAAGTCATACATTGTTGAAGTGAATGAGAGATTATGCATTCCATTAGCTAAACTCATGTTGGTTTTCTTGCTAAATAAACTCTTTGACCACTGTTTCTAAACAAAGACTCCTCTGTCTTTGTTCAAATTACAAATCTACATGTTATTTGTAATTTCTCACTTCTATATTTGTGTCATTTTTTCAGGGCGTGCTCATTGAGATTTCAAATAATTTTTTCAGG
The DNA here is from genome assembly GCA_030340665.1 of Neosalanx taihuensis. Lineage (NCBI taxonomy): Eukaryota > Metazoa > Chordata > Actinopteri > Osmeriformes > Salangidae > Neosalanx > Neosalanx taihuensis. The sequence continues at coordinate 7,426,524 of CM059310.1, forward strand.
TCAGTAAAGACAACATAGAAATCAAAGTAGTATTTTGAGATCATCCAAAAACATTAGGGTCTTTAAAAAAAGATATTCAGGAATAATGAAAAATAATCAATGCATGGATGCAAATAAATCATGTTTGAACAAATATAAATTAAAGGGACACTTCACTTAATGGGTATTATGAACCAGCCCCACTGGACAGTAATGAAGGCTATACAACACAAGAGGGACAGTTTAACTGGGTGTTGAAAATGTATTTGTTACACTGTCAGTAAGCTACACAGTACACAGACTGTTAATTATTTATCAATTATGTCTTCTCTACAAAAACAGTGGCGAGAGAAACATAGCTCTGCATGAACTCCGGGGTCCGCCGCCGGCCTCGAGAGAACGGGTTCGTCGCGTAGGAGAATGAGACACATACTATATCCGCCCATGTGGTTGATTCTGGTTGCCTGCTAGTACGAAACAAGGTTACTCCAGCTGCAAAGCAGGACTGAACGTTTTATATGCCCGGGTACCGAGCAGACGCCGCGGTGGGATTTTGAATACTGATTTACACCGCCGATTTACAGCTCCACATATTCGGGCCGTACTGATTTATATAACCGGGACTTCATAGATAAGCCAAGTGAAGTCACCACCATGATAGTCATTTTGGTGCTGCAGACCAAATATAACTTTTAAACCACGTGCAGCCAGGTGATAGCAAAAGGTGTGATTAGGGCATAACACGACTTAAATAGGCAGACAGCGTGTGCTTGTGCTGGTTAATTGACAATTTCACCTCATCAACTCAAGACATTACTACTGTGTGAATCGGCTTACTGAGCGTTTTGACACGACTCACCGTGAAGGTAAGTGCGTTATACAGGTACTAACAAATACGACATGACAGATATGTAGTGGAAGCCCAATAACCGATTATGTGATATGCACATCCCAGACAACATTTTTGGATTGATGCATCTACAATGCGGTGCTGATGTCCAGATGGCAACGCTTCTTCTCAATCTAGCTAGCAAGATCTGACCGAGCTAGTCTAACTTGGATCATTCATCCCATAATGAATGTCTTTTGCATTGCACATTTTTTTTAAACTAACGTTAGTCAGCCAAATTGCGTTACTTGACAGTGGTTAAATTGTCACGACAGCTGAATTTCTAAAGAGCTTAAGCCTCGGTTAGATTCCTTCTATGCTTCTAGAAAATGTTTGACTAACTTAGCCAAGGCTAGCTCCAGCTAACAATTATACATTTTCTACCATATTAGACCAAGTAAATTCTTAGATATCTGTAATTATTTGTTTGCTCTTTATAAGCTTGTATGTTTGTTGATAGATTTTTTTATTTATTTAGAAATGTGACTAATGAAATATTTATTTTGGAATAGGTAGCCAGTGAACCGAATGTTTTTAGATGCTGCTACAAACTTTCTTCGTTTGGGATTTTTCCAATGAGCAGGGGTTGCTGTGGAAACCGGCCGAGCCAGTATTCCTTCCAAGTTTGTTTTTAAAGGATCAATGGTCGCTGCTATTATTGTCTCTATACAATTTATATAAAACAACTGTAAAACGATGCGCTCCGTTTTTTAATCCTCCTCACATCAGCCTTCTGCACCAGTGAGAGGGCGTGTTTACAGGTGCGCTTTATACACTCGAGTCCTTATCTGCACATTGTTGCATTTAACGACAAACCCACATAGTTACAAAGGCGCTCATGTTTCACTCAGCACGGTCAGTTCACTGCAGAGAACTCTCTGTATCCGAATATAAAGTGACTTTTAACTTCATCATGTTTTGTATGGTTACTGTTAAGAATTTACATAACTGACAGTCAGCTGACCTAACCCAACTAGTTGTGCAGCCTGCTGCAATAATTATTTGAAACAAGTCTACACATACCCCTAGAATTCCGTCTTCATGAAACTACATATAATCTGTCAAGAACAAAGACTACGCTGTACTCAAATCCTACAAGGTCAGTTTACTTCTTAAGGCCCTCAATAAACCAAGACCTACAACTACTTATCTGTCTGAAACTAGTCAGGCCTAAACCTATTAGGACACCAAAAACAACGGTATAGTAGTAAAATGGGTGTAATCGTTTACCCATTAACCTGTGGGCAGAGACTAAAACGTATAGCCTTGCCACAGTTTCACAGACATTTTGCAACTGATTTTTTTGTGTTTTTAAATCAATTTAATTAGACTAGGAGTCATTGTTCATGTTGCACCATTGACTGTTGCCAGTCAGAGATATTTGTCATCCGTCACTTATCTTAGATAAATCTTGCATGGTAAGTTAAGATTAGAGTTCTGATATTGAGTTGGACAATATTTGTTATTTGATTAAGTCAGTGGGCCCCTCGCCTTGTCAGCAACGTCACTGCCCAGTGCCCTCCATCCTCACTGTTTTTATGACCTTTGAACCTCTTTTAGCATTTGCTCTCTAACTAGATTTTTTTAAATGTTTGAGCCTTTTCTGATGGATTCTGGTCACAGTGATTTTTGGTTTTCGGCCCCTATACTGTTTAATTTAGCCTGCATATCTGTACGCCATTGCCACTACTGGACCAAAAGTATCTAAAATCTGTCCTGCATTCAGAAAACATGAAAGTTATTTTCAGGCATACTGACCCTGTTCTTGTTTGTTGACAATGTGATCAACTTGACCTTGTTGTGTAGTGCTAATGCCTTTTATTGTTATTGTTATTATTAGTTTTGGGACGGTGCGTGCTGTGGGGGAACTCTGTAATGCTAGTCACGAGCATAAATTACCACTTTGGATGTTCTGCATAGTTTGGAGAGTTTAATGTAGATGAGATCAGGTGACAGGAGGCTGGTTGACCAGTAAAGCTATCAGATGGCCTACCTACATATAATGGTATTAATTGACTTGTTAACGTTTGACTGTCTCATGCCCTTTGACCCCCTTTGAACAATCCATTTTATTTCAAGGCACACTCAGGCTAAATCATTTCCCAGGCCTTCTCGCTGTAGTCACGGCCCTGGGGACTGGAATGTGTGTCTGTTCTCTGACTGGCTGGGACCCCATGCTGTGATGAAACACTGTTGTCTGTTTGTTCAGATGTTAAACTTCTCTCCCTTTTTCTTTTCTGGTTCGTCTGGTTTTAGATTCCTGAAGTTCGTGTGGTTGTTGTCATATTACCGTATTGAAAGCCGTAGAGCTTAATGTTTTGTGACGCACGTTAATTAGTCTAACTCATCTCCCTAGATAGCAAGGTCTAATAGAAGGACCTCACCCTCGTCTGGGTATTTTAGATGAGCTGGGTTTTTCCTAATCAATAATTGAAGTTGACCTAAGCAAGTCTCACCCTTCTGTTACTGTCATGTCTGTGAAGCCCCGCCTAGTTCCTTAAGACTTACAGGTTCTCAGTTGAACTCTAACCTCACGTTTGTGAGAACTGTCAGATTTATTGCTCACACACAAACACAAACATGAATCGGCTAATTAGCAGGTGTGTCAAACCCTTCCATACAAAGTTCTCCTACCCTACACCCAAGGCATGATCTTATCTGAGAAAAGAGTTTCCTTACTAGATAAGTAGTTACTGACTGGCTTTGAACTGCTTCTTAACTACAATGAGTAACTTGCTGTTTCGACTCTTCTTCTTCTTCTTCTTCTTGCCCTTCTTGCCCCCCTCCCAGATGATACTGCAGGTTGGAAGCATGCGTGGCTCAGCTGTGGGGCTGCTGGCCATGCGGCGGGTGTGCTTCCGGTCCCGCTGCACCCACAGCGCCCCCGAGACGCTTCAGTACAAACCCATCAAGAAGGTCATGGTGGCCAACAGAGGTACTGCACCCACAGGAGTACCCCCTCACTAGGGATGCTCCGCACACGAACATGTTTTGTCACTTAAGTCACTCTTCATCCCTGCCCTTTAAGACCCATAAACCACCATCTTCCTCTCGCAGTCTCTTAAAATCCCCAATTTTTTGATAGATAGATCTTTATTTGTCATTGTCACCAGGTACGACGAAATTGAAAGTGCTTCAAGTCAGTGCAAAAAGTAGAACCTAGTGCTAAAATAACTAATAAGTGTTAAAATAACTAAAATAAATATACCTGAGACATTAAAATGTACTAAAATAATTAAAATGAATAAAATGTAACGTATACAAAAAAAAACTTAATAAAACAACATATAGCGGACTCAGATGGCTCAATGGTTAAGGCGTTGGCCTCATGATAGGAAGGTTGTGAGATCGAGCCCTGGCTGTGGCTATGTGACGTTGTGTCCTTGGGCAAGGCACTTCACCCTACTTGCCTCAGGGAAAATGACCCTGTACTTATTGTAAGTCGCTTTGGATAAAAGCGTCTGCTAAATGAATAAATCTAAATATAGACATGCCTCCACACCCATTACAAATACGCTGTGCACATAATTCTTTGGCAGCATTCAAAGTGACTATTGCATTTGGATAAAAACTGTGTTTGAATCGATTTGTTCTTTGAGCTGGTCAAGAGCATTTCACGTCGCCCCCTCAGGTGAGATCGCTATCCGTGTGTTCCGGGCGTGCACGGAGCTGGGGATCCGCACGGTGGCGGTGTACTCGGAGCAGGACACGGGTCAGATGCACCGGCAGAAGGCGGACGAGGCCTACCTCATAGGGAAAGGCCTGCCACCTGTGGCAGCCTACCTCCACATCCCTGACATCATCAAAGTGGCCAAGGTCAGAGGGCAGGAGTCTTCTAGATTGGATTCCTTTATATAGATTTTTGGAGAGGATTTGTTTGTAAAGATTTATGGCATGTCATAATTTTTTTAAAGGAAATTGATTTATTGGTAATGCAATAATGTTGGTGTTTTTGCTGTTTTTGTCACCTCCAGGAAAACGAGGTGGACGCCATCCACCCAGGTTACGGCTTCCTGTCCGAGCGGTCAGACTTTGCCCAGGCATGTGTGGACGCAGGGGTTCGCTTCATCGGCCCTTCTCCCGAGGTCGTCCGTAAAATGGGGGACAAAGTGGAGGCCAGGGCCATCGCCATCCGCGCAGGTCAGATAGGCTTAGGCTTACATCACAGGGTTGACCGTGTTGCTGTTGGTATTCAATTTAGTAGCTGATCCTGGATCAGTCATACTCTTGTGTCCAGTAAGGGGGCCAGGTACTCACCTGTGTTGTGTCCGGTCGTTCTGCCAGGGGTGCCAGTCGTACCAGGCACAGACGCTCCCATCGTCAGCCTCCACGAAGCCAAGGAGTTCGCCAACACCTACGGCTATCCAATCATCTTCAAGGCTGCCTACGGGGGAGGGGGCAGAGGAATGAGAGTGGTGAAGGAGTACGAGGTAACAATCTTGAGACGTGGTCATTCGGTGAAAACTGATGGCTAAAAACAATGGGCACCCAGATGGGAAGCATGAACCATGATCAGACTGCATGACTGACGGGTTCTCTTGATGCTTGCAGGAGCTGGAGGAAAACTACCAGCGAGCGTACTCTGAGGCCCTGGCAGCCTTCGGGAACGGGGCCCTCTTTGTGGAGAAATTCATAGAGAGGCCCAGGCACATTGAGGTCCAAATCCTAGGTCGGTGTTTTTGAGGAAAAAGGTTACAAAAATAAGACCTGTCATCTTAAACTGTAATAAGATGTTTCTGGAACGTCTGTCAGGATGTACAGCTTTAAATAAGGGAGGATACGTGTTGACAGTGTTCACTTATGTATGTCAGATGGTAGAAATGTGAGTTGGCGCTCCCACCCTAATCTAGCCTGTCTCAGTCTAATAAGAATCTGCTTGACAAGCAGAAGCATGTTGGCTCAGTAGTGAAGAGTGAAATCTTGCAAGAGAATCTCACCAGGCGCAGGCTCGGATGGCTCTGTGTCACAATGATAGTGCTTTACATGCAGATCATAGTCAATATTGGAAACATCTTTTAATTAGAGCTCAAGTTTATATCAACCAAATGTCAGTAGTATACTCTTAATCCCAGTTATGTAAACATCCAAATCTGACAAACTGCATTCGGATATAAGTGAGCGTACAATGCTGTAAAACTTGGTGGATTCTTTCCTGTGCAAGTGTACCAAGGAAGTGAGTGATCAAGTCTCTGTTTCTTACACTACACTGCCCTCTTTGTCTCCGCTCCACCCTCTCTGTGCCCGCTCCACCTTTTGTCCTCTCTCCCAGGCGATAAGTACGGTAACGTGATCCACCTCTATGAGAGGGACTGCTCCATTCAAAGGAGGCACCAGAAAGTGGTTGAAATCGCCCCGGCAACGCAGCTGGATCCCCATCTACGAGACCGGCTGACTGCCGACTCGGTCAACCTGGCCAAACAGGTACCACGGTGCCCTCGTCCAGCACATCCTAACATCAAATGTAACCTTGCTGAGAGGGGGTCAGATGGCTCAGCGGGTTAAGGCGTTGGCCTCATGATCGGAAGGTTGTGAGATAAAACCCTGGCTGTGGCTATGTGACGTTGTGTCCTTGGGCAAGGCACTTCACCCTACTTGCCTCAGGGAGAATGTCCCTGTACTTATTGTAAGTCGCTTTGGATAAAAGCGTCTGCTAAATGAATAAATGTAAATTGAGAAAAATAGGCAGTGCAATGTCACCAAGGGCTTCACAGACACCCACAGATCTGCGCTTCTTTACAAGGAGATTTTACATTTGTATTCATCCAAAAGCCAATAGTGCACCTTTGAAAGTACAGTGCAGCAGAATGTTTCTACTTTCTCAGCTAGACCATCTAAGGAACTGCGGGTGAGGAAATGGAAGTGGGCCTTCCAAGGAGAATAAAACGCTCCTCAGCTGTGAACTAGACTGGGTTCCAAGATTTGATAAAGAGCTCAATTCAGTTTGTTTGGGAAGGAAAAAAGAAGCTGCCATTCGATAAGGTAATGGCGGTATGATTACGCCTACACACTGCAAAAAAAGCTATACAAGAAGCTTTTCAAAGGCCCTTTGCGTTCTGCAGAGAATAAACAGCAGTATTACTGTGAGTGACAGTTCGGAAGCATTCTGTGTTCCTTGTTGACCAGTTAAAATGCCTTGGATGCCAATCAAACCTCTCGATTACATCCTGTTCTTTATACTCACGGCCTGAAGTATGGGGCTTTCTTAAAAGAAAAATATATTTTTTTTTTCTAAAGGAAAGCATTTTTTCCTCTCTGCTATTGTGCGCAGAGTGGCTCTGTAGCAGCCTGTGACACGGATGAAATTCTTCAGAAGAAAATATTGGAGTGTAAAAAGGGATTTAGGGTAAACGGAATTGCAGCAATTTAGCTGGGGAAAAAAGTGGCCTAAAGGGATAAAGAGGGGATCAAAGGGGGTCTTGGAGCTGTAATTAAAGCCGCTGTACTCGCTTTCCGCCTGCAGGTGGAGGGGAGACCCACTAGGTGGCAGTGTTGAGCTGCACATGTGGAACCCGCTGCCTCATGTCACCAGTGAGACTGCCACTCCCACGGAGAATAACGACCAATTTACATTGGTGTCATGTAAATACGCAGCTTCTAGCTGTCTCGATTGCAATCGTGAAGAGATCCTATTTATTGTTTGTTGAGAATAATTACAGTTATCTCTGAAGAATTACTGAATTAGTATCCCTTGCATCTTGAGATATCCCCTTACAGCTGGGCACGGCAGCTAATGAGATTGGGAGTACAGCAGCCAGCCTCTGATGCTCCTTGGTGTCTCTGAAGTGCTTAGCTTCAGACTGGCATATTCACTTTATTCTAATCGTTGTCCCTGTGTGTGTTTGTGTGTGTGTGTATGCTGATATACATGAATTATAAATGTAGGAGTGAGAGAGGTTTTTGGAAAACAACTTTCTGGGGAGGGGGGGGGGGGTGGGGGGGGCTGTTGAACCCTGGTCCTAGTTTGTCTGGCAGGAAGCTAGTGTGTCCTCTCTGGTTCCAGGAGACGCCGCTGTGACCGGTCTCCCACTCCATCTGCCATGTCAATAGTTTAACAGACTGGGATGTACGAGTGCATTAGCATTTCTGTGTGTGTGTGTGTATGCACAGGAAAATTATTGGGTGGGTAGAAAGGGAAGGGAGGGCTTTGAGAAGCCTGCGTTGGTGCGTGTGTGTAGAGCGAAGGAGAATGGGGAGGAGGGGGATGGGGGACGTGTGTGAGGAGGGGAGTGGAGAGGAAAAAGGGAACGGGTGTGAGGGAAGCAGAGAATTGAGAATTCTAGTCCCATCTGTTCGCTCATATGGCAGATATGAGATGGAGACGCACTGGAATATGGAGATAACATTTGGAGTTGCACTTTCCATGTTGGAAGGCCGGTTTACTTGGTACCGGCCTGATTTACCCAAGCTCCCATTCTGTTTACCTGTTTGGTATCTTTTGGACTGAGAGTTGGTTCCACATTGACCTTTCCCTTCCACCGATCAGCATTCCACCGATCGGGGGGGGTGGTTTACTTGGCGTGATGTGACTTGTTCTCCTGCATCACAGACCGCTCCAGTAGTCTGGGATTACATTATCACAGCTCCAATTCTCGGCACACCTTGGTTTTTAGTCAGAGGGCCCCCCCAGAATGACGTGAATCGAAACGAAATCTAGCAATCAGTGTGGGTTACCAAGCTTGGAGGATCGGTGGGAGTGCTGCTGGCGCAGGGTCAGGCATGGCTGCCTCAGAGGTGTTATCTTTGGGTTATCCCTCCTGTGTCGTTACCCTATCCTGGAAGTCAGACTCTGTTAGCTTGGACAGATTGGAGCAGAGGTTAGTGTAGCAGTGGATGAAGGTTGGGTATTGTTGGGTGGTTTTCCTAGAACCCTGCACCCATTTCCTAACACCACCAAGCTTTGCTGCTGATGCGAAATGTATGAAAGAGGCTTTTGATATGTCGTTTTTAGAATGCAGTGTATATTATCTACTTTATTTTGAACTTGTGCAAAGATAGTTGAGCTTAAGGTTTGATAACCAAACCAAGTGCCTTAATGCTGTGCTGGAGCTAGGCGTGTTTCGTTCAGAGCCTATTGTTCATCCTTTGGTCATCCCGTCCACGCAAAACTCAAGGTCAGTGTGATTCAGAGGCTTGGTGAATCAATTCAGAGGCAAAACAATTCAGAGGCCGGGTGAATCTTTGAACCCGCTGAATCAAATGGTGAGTGAATAGACTGAAGGAAAGGTCAAATAAAACAAGAACTCCATATGTCGTCCCCCAAAAAACTCAAACGCCTTCACAATTTAACGTTTTATGGCGCCGGTCTCCATGGCGACGGCAGCCGTATCCAGAGAAGATTTAAACAAAGGTGAGGTTCACAGCCTTGACAGAGTATTCCCACTTCTCACGCACACTTTGACTCACTCCTGCTCGCCTTTTTACCCTCCCAACTCCATTCAGGCGAAAAACAAATGTTTGTTTCGAGATTCAGTCTTCAAAGTGACACACCAGAACCACTTTGAAGTAGTGCAGTTCAGTTATGGAGAAATATTGGAAAAATACATCCTTCGGGATAACTTGGTTTGTTATTTATTGATAACGTTTTCTTGTGTTTTCCATCTCGGTGCTCTCCTTTTCTGGTCCTTTCTCACACACACACACACACACACACACACACACACACACACACACACACACACACACTCTCTTTCCTCTTGATCAAAGCTCAGGAGACTGCAGCCTGTTTCCTTGGACCCTGTGGTGCTGCAAGCTAACGTCCCAGCCACCCTGCTAATACCTTCCACATCACACCACTTCAGGAAAAAGAGCGTGTGACTAACTTACACACAAAAAAGTCTCATGATTTTTAATACAGAAAAATCCTTTATTTGTATACCAAATACAGAGCCAAGGACTCTTGGATGGCTTGCTATTGATTGAAATGGTGTGCCATTTGGTGTAGCGATTGCCATAAGCCCTTTTGGCAAACGGCGTCAAATCACCATGTGTCCCTGTGCTTGGATCCATATTTATGCTGTGTGATCTGATGTTGCGTGTCGGAAACACCTCTCGTCTGAGCCGCTTCACATTGGGGAGGGGTCGGGGGGGGGGGGGGGGGGGGCGGTGACATGTGAATAGATGGTTGCGTCTCCTTGGCAGAGAGCTGGGGGGGGCGGGGGGTGAAGGAAGGAAGGAGTGCAGTTTGGATCGAGGGATGAGTCTGGGATGACTTGGATGAGTTTTGTGAGTGTTGGCTGGTTGATTCCAGTCCTGCGGTCATGTGGAGGAGAGCAGGTCCTGCTGGAAGAGCAGTCCCAGCTGCCATGACGGCGGGCAACACTGAGGGGAGGTGGCTTTTTAAACCATAACTCTACACCGTGCAGCCTCCCCTCTAACCTAGCTGTTATCACACATTTTGATATTCCTTTCATCGTGCATTTGCCTTTTTGAGCTGTTTTGCACTCGTGTTTGCTGATACTGTTGAGGCTGAGCGGATCGTTATTTTATTTACACGATGTCACTCGGGCATGAAGGTCAGAGGACATTTTCAAGAAGGGGGGGCAAAAGGGAATAAAAATGGATGCCAACAGGTGTTCGCTATTACAGGCAAGCAGGGACAATCTCCTTTTTCTTTTCTTCTGAAAGGTTCCTCATATCAGGAAAGTGGACATCTGTGCCTAAAAGGTTCAGCTGCAATTGTCAGCATGATCTTTGACCCCATGCGCTGATGTTCCCTGCCAGGCACTAATGTCCATTTGCTCAGACTTGCAGAGGTTTAAATGGGCCCGACATCTGGTTTCCTGTGGTCTTTGTTATACAATTGCCTTGGCAGTGATCACAGTAGGAGTACAATACGATAGGAATACATTAGGCGAACGATTAACGTGTATAATACAATATCTGATATACTGATGTGAATTAACGTAAGCGCCTATGGAATTCAATCTCTCCCACACAGCTGCAATTTGTTACTAAATTAAGATGATAATCGTTTGTTCTGTAATTGTCCAGTGCTTTTAGGGTAGATTTTTTTTTTTTTTTGCACGTTTCTTTTTCAGCATCTGATCCAAAGCATCTCCTGTTTCCTGACTGTGTTACCTGTGTTTTGCTGTGTCTCCAGGTGGGCTATGAGAACGCAGGCACCGTGGAATACCTGGTGGATAAGCACGGCCGATACTACTTCATCGAGGTCAACTCGCGCCTACAGGTGGAACACACCGTTACCGAGGAGGTCACAGAGTGAGTGACAGCTTCTACCTGCCGTTGCCTAGCAACCCCCCCCGCCCCTCCTCCTTTCACAAGTGTTATCAACCATCATGCAGTGCATATATCCATGGTTTAAGATAAGGCCAAAGTGCAACAGTGGATCAATAGAGCGATATATTTAACCCAGGCAGTAAGGTGCTTGTTAATGAGGTGTTATGGATCACACCATTGGCTGAGTTTGGGTTGTGGTGGTCTATTGAATGTTGTCTTCCAAGCCTTTGAAAAAGCCATAAAAATGCCCCACAAAACATGTTTTTATATTTAAACATGATGCATGGTTGATCTTAGTATGTGCTTGACATTTGCCGTTACGTTATCAAGTGATTGATGTGGCTAATGTGACGTTATTAGTTATTTGGATCATTGTGTGGTAAGTCTGAAGTGATGAATATCTAATTTAATACACTTTGGCTCATGAGGTGTATTTTCCGGAAGGTGCCAGACTGCCAGGGAAGGGAACTGGGATGCTAGCAGAGTAGTGTACCAGGGTACAGACAACCTGCTTGGCAGTCACACCTGTCTGCCCAAGTTCTCACCTTCCAGTTCAGTTCTGCGTGTACTCGAGCGTTCCAGAATACACCTGTCAGTTCCGTGTCGGTTCTGCGGTACCACAGTGCACCTGCCTGAAGTGGAACAGTGTTTGGTGAGCCTGTCTTCTGTGCTCATCCATTTTGATCCAGAATGCCTGTGGGGTAAACATGGGCCTCAACTGCATGTTTTTATTTGCATTCACAACGCCAATTTAATGTAATATTGTATTATATTCAGTGTAGGGGATCTAGTTCTAGTTTGGGGGGGGAATGAGAGGATTTTTTGGTGGGGGTAAACAAACTGTAGCCTGGAGAAGGACAGAGAGGGAGAGAAAGAACGAGAGCCAATGGAAACCAGGACAGGAAGTTGTCTCATTAAGCGAACACGCCAACATAGTCATCGCTGAGGTTTCCTCTGCAGCAAGATCCCTCAGTTTATAAACTGGGGGACCAAATTGCCCTCCAGCACTTGGAGCCGGTCCTCGGTGGGTGTCGCTATGACTGACCACTGCTCCTGCCTCCCAGAGGAGACGTTAGACAGAGAGACAGGAGGGAAGTGAGGGAAAATTAGGAGAAGATTTCCTCAGTGGACACTTCAGTAAGTGTGTATCCCCTCACAACCGGCGAAACATCGCATGAATAATAAACATTTCTTAAGTAATCCAATCCACTGATCTGTGATTGTTTATGCACTCAGCCTCGCACGACAATAAAGCACTTGAAAGGGTGCCTGCTCCTCCGCTCTCTGCCAGAGTGATTGGTTGAAGTGGTTCTGAGTCGGAGTGCCTGACACTGTTTGCATTGTACAATCTGCAGCACGAGCGCAATGCGTGCGGACTAACATGCACCGAGTGCTACGCGCTGGCGTCGTCGACGCTGCGCAGGTGGACGTGCTGCGAGCGCGTCTGAGACCTGCGGCACAGTGACAACACAGCCTGGTCCTCAGACACCGGGGGAAGGGGGGCGGAGGTGGGGGGGGGGGGGTGTTCATTCGATCATTAAAGCGTCTTGTTCTAGTGTGGGTGTGTGTGTGTGTGTGTGCACAGCCAGACGGCTCTTCGTGCTGTTTGTGTGTTTCGTTCCCGCTGCTCAGGCCTCTCAGTGTGTGTGTGTGTGTGTGTGTGTGTGTGTGTGTGTGTGTCTGCCCCTGTGGACGAAATGGAGCTTCATTCATTATAAATGTCCATCGTGTTGCATGAAATTGAAACTGTCAGGCGGCAATTGGCATTTTGCCGGAGTGCCGTTCTGAATGATTGGCTCTAGAAACTCTCATGACCGTAATCCACTTGATTCTGATTTGGAAACGTCTTAAGGGGGGGCCATGTTTACCAGAAGCCACAGGTGCTTTTTGTTGTTGTATTGATAGCTAGATAAATGGCTGGCTAACTAACTAGCTGGCACGACCAATCACCATCTGATACTTGGACTTGTCTCCATTATACTCTGACCGCATCTCTGTCTAGCAGTACACGTGAGTACTGTGACGTGACTTTCAGTTGGTCGAAGGGATTTTTGCATGATTTACAATCTTGATCCCCCCCCCCCCCCCCAAGGTGCAGAACATTAAAGCTATTAGAAGCAGCCTATCATGTATTCTTGCCTCCCATCTCTTGGGTTAAATCTCCAACATGCTTTTAATGTCAGTGCACTTGGCTTAATGCATTTTTCTCTTTTAGCTTGTCGAGACGCTATTTTTGTTTCAACACCATCTTTTCATTTATAAAAGTCCTTTGAAAACTGCCTGACGGGTCGATTATCTAGTCTGAAATGGAAGCCGCTCCTATTGGTGCATTATCATGACTGAAACAGAGACCGCTCCTTTTGGTGCATTATCATGACTGAGACAAACGGCTCATATTGGTGTATTATCTGGACTGAAATGAATGGGGCTTGTTCATTTTCTGCTCACCGCAGGGAAGTCATTACGATTCTGTTCAGCATCTCAACGCCTTCAGTGTTTCCCGCAGCACGTGTGTGTGTGTGCATGCGCTGGCTGACCCTGTAATGGCTTTCTAATCACTGAGATGTGGCAGGATTGCAGCTGTGTATTTGTTTACCCTCTGCAAGAAATTAGGGAGTGGGGGGGGGGGGGGTTGGGGTTGGGGAAGTGAGGAAGGGGCCTGTTGTGGATGAGTCTTATTAACTGGCATGGAGGGAGGTGGAAGCTGGTGTCTGGTGAGAAGGTAGCACAGGAGAACCCCCCCCCCCCCCCCCCCCCCCCCCATGACCTGGCTGCCAGCCAGCTTCAGATGATGAAGAGATGAGGAAGCCCATGTTTCCTCAGCGGATGGATTTCTGAGGCGAGATTGGAGGGAAATAATTTGGTGCAACAAGAGAAGCCTGCCACCTCGTTTGTTACCTGGCATGAGTCATTAAAGTGGAATGGGAAATCGGACTGGATTCCTTCAAAGCTTTTCTCTTTGTCTTCTAATTTATATATTTTTTTTGTCTGTTCCCTCCCCCACTCTATTTTACCATCTCTTGCTCCCTCTCTCTTTCTCTCTCTCACACACACACTACTCTTATCCCAGCTTTTGTGCAGTGCAGTCTCTCCCTCCTCTTGTCCTCTTTTTCTCTGTTGTGTTTTTTTTATATTTGTATTCCCCGATTCTTCTTTGTTCTCACCACCGCCCTAAAAAACCGTTGGAACGTTGGGAGACGTCAGTTGGAGAACATCAGCAGGCTGTGATGAGCAGGCAGCAGGGAGAGGGGAGGAAGTGTGACGGCTGTCGCAGCTCCTGCGCGTCCAGTCAGTTTGTGTGTTTGTTCAACCTCAATGCGTAGCTCAACATTGCCCAATGTTGCGTAGTACAATGCCTGTTTTCCATTTTGAGTTCTCCAATATCTGACTGTGTTCTCCAGTTAGTCTACTGGCAGTGGTTAGAGGTAAACCTAACAGGAGATGAATGTTCTAGAATGATCCTTTTTCTACCACAGAATCTATAGTGCTAAATAGGGTCTGCAAATTGTGCCCTAATCATGAGTCTGGCATGACTGCATGCTGGTGAACTGCTATCGACATCCATTTGATGGGGTATCCGCAAGCCAAAGTAGTCTAATCACAGGCCTGTTGTTCTTTTTATGATTATTTGTGATTTACCTTAAACGTATACAAGATGTAATGGGGTGGATTGGTAACTTGGAAACAGTAATACTTCAGGTACTTCAGGAGCAGAATTATTTGTGTTTAACAGTAAAACTAGATGTTCTAACTTCCTGTTCTTGGGGCTTAAGGCCCAAACATGGTTGCATTATCACAACAACAAAAAACACAATTTTAATAAGAATTGTTATTTTAATACCAATTAGTGTTACTGGGGTTGCTGCCCTGTAGCCTCCCTTTCATGTTCCTGCAGTTTAACAGACATCCAACGCTTTCATTCAATTGGTTTAGCGGGAGAAACATTTCCAGTCTTGTTCCAGGAGACTTTTCATTTCTTATGGATGAGTATTCGATTTGTATTCCCCTCTGAGCCTGTCTGTCCTGGGAGTCTGTCTGTCTGTCCAGGGAGCCTGTCTGTCCTGGGAGTCTGTCTGTCTGTCCAGGGAGTCTGTCTCTGTCTGTCCTGGGAGCCTGTCTGTCTGTCCAGGGAGTCTGTCTCTGTCTGTCCTGGGAGCCTGTCTGTCTGTCCAGGGAGCCTGTCTGTCCAGGGAGTCTGTCTCTGTCTGTCCTGGGAGCCTGTCTGTCTGTCCTGGGAGCCTGTCTGTCTGTCCTGGGAGTCTGTCTCTGTCTGTCCTGGGAGCCTGTCTGTCTCTGTCTGTCCTGGGAGCCTGTCTTTCTGTCCTGGGAGCCTGTCTGTCTGTCCTGGGAGCCTGTCTGTCTGTCCAGGCGTTCGGCTGGGTCTCGTCGGGCCTCAGACTGTAGTCAGGTCGGAACCGGTGTCAGTCATCTCTTACCCCTAGGACCTACTCTCTACGCTCTGCTCCCCTCGAGTTGAACCAAGCTTTTCTTTCATTTCCCTCTTTCAGCTTGTGTGTGTGTGTGTGTGTGTGTGTCCTGAATCTCAGGGGATATTCTCCAGTGGGAATGGGGGGGGGGCAGACTTGTGAACTGTTATCTCAACATCTGAGCTGTGACTGACGTTATTTACCGCAAACAAACGCATCTTAAAGCCCATCGACAAAGTAAAGCGCATGTCTATTTGATAGGACATTGAGTATGGTGAAGTATAACAGTGTTCCATCTCCCCCCCCCCCCAGTGTGGACCTGGTGCACGCCCAGCTGCGTGTCTGCGAAGGCCGCAGCCTGCCTGAGCTGGGCCTCAAGCAAGACAAGATCCGGATCAACGGCTACGCCATCCAGTGCCGCGTCACCACCGAGGACCCCGCCCGAGGCTTCCAGCCCGACACCGGCCGACTGGAGGTGGGTTCGCCTCCAGACACGACCCCCTTACCTCCACTCTTCTGTGACCGTTTCTCCCCCTCAGGGTGGGGTTGTTTTTAGAGCATTGGGGCTGTTTGTTTTATACTTGCTGGAAACAAAAGCCTGTTGTCGATTCCTTATACTGCTCAGATTCATGTACGATCCTGCCTCTTGACCAAGTCTGAGAGGCTCAGACCTTGAAATCAATCATTTAAACGCAACCCTCCACACATTCATTAAAACTGCAGTTGAGGTTAGTTCGGGTTACCACTGTTTTTATTTTTGAATTTATTTTTTTTATTTCCCCCCCAAAATGTAATATGAGCTGTCGCTCTAAACTGCACCCAAGCTAATCAGAGAAGAGTGTCTACAGAAGGAGCGAGACATGCTAGCACCTTCCCTCCTCTCTGCCTCTGGCTATGAACCTTCCCCCCCCCCCCCTAAAAAGCTGCGTTCTGCGATAAAGCTACGTTCTGCGCTGACGGTTTCCCACCTCCTTACAAACCTTGAGAAGGAAGTGTGATGCAGCAGTTTGAGGCAGAGCTCTCAGGAAAACATGAAATAAGTTGGTCGAACGTCAGACGAATTTAAAACTTAATTTGACGCAGCTGTGTTTTGACAGGAAGCGTTGTCAATACAAATAAACAACTCCGGCGTCAAGGCGATGATGGAATTCTTACTCCGTAACTTCTTTGATAACGGGAAATCGGAAAATCTTGAACTAGTTACGACTTCAAACGCCTCGGCTACCCCTGTTCCCCCTCGGCAAAATCGAAGGGGAGGGAGAGAGGGAGAGAGGAAGAGAGGGAGAGAGGGGAAAGATGAGGATGGCAAATTGAAGAGGCCTTGACCTCTCCTGTGGTAGAGGTTTGGCTGTGGTTATTTCCCAGGAGTAAATGGGGAGATATTGAAGGTGATGCAGGAGGCCTCGAAGGGTGAATGATGGAGCAATGTTGGATGGATGGATGGATGAATAAATGTATCCTGGATGTGTGAATTAACCACAGTGAATGGAGGCTTTTTGGTTTGGCAGCTAGCTGGAGAGACGAGCGGCTACATGGCGTTTAGCTGCAGGCTTCTTTCTGAAAGGGTTTCTCCGCTGACAAAAGGTTGGTAATGAGTTTCCTCAGATATGCAGGACAAAGTAAGACTTCTTTAGAAAACTGAACATGAGCAGGAGATAACCGAGGGTAAACGAGGATAGGAGGTCGCATTGTGAGGAGAATATTTGACGTTTTGTGAGGTGAGGAAATGGAAGCGCGGACGAGATGAGGGGAACTGCCCGCTTTCAGACACGCAGGGAGAACGCTGCCCCCCTTTTTAAACGAGGAAGAGCCTGCTCGCCCTTCTGGACGCGCTGACACGGGCCTCGCCCGTCTGCATCTCGCCGCATGCACAGTCTTCCCCTCCCTTAATTACCTCCTCGTGACTTTGATGCCTCTCGCTCCAGGCAGGTAGTCGATGAACAGTCCCGAAATGTGAAAATTACATTTCGAAATCAGACACAGGAGAACCTTCATGTGCCAAGACGGTCTCGAGTTAAAGACACGCGCTGTCTCCAATCTGCTTTGTCCATGTCGTTAATAAATGATTTGACTTTCCCCCTTATCTCTCCAGGGCTGATCGATAGCCTGCTCGCTCTGTCCTCTCCCTCCGTGTGTCCAGACTCGGAGGAGGGCTCATTTTTACCCGGCGGTCTGTTCGCCCCTGTTCCCGGTAGCTGCTTATTTGTTGTTCGTTTCCTGGTAGCTGAGATGTGAGGTCTGTGAACCATGCCCACACTGTGCCTGGTAAATACAGAATGTTCCGGAAACCGAGACGACCAAGAAGGATTTAACCCAGCACCCGGCACTAACAATGATGCATTTGTTTATATAGCGAGTTGTAGTTTCTGTGCGCGCTGTTTTGTGTGTCGCTTTGGGTAAAAGTGTCTGTTAAACAAGTAAAGCGTAATGTTCCCTGTAGCAAGGTTACATTTTTACCCCAGCTGGTTTATATTCCATCTGCGACAGATGTTTGGGGTATTTGTCAGCTTGTAGGAGCTTTGCAGGAAAATACAATTGAGCTCTTATTGCCTGCAAGCGTGTAGCCGAGGGAAAAAAGTAGTTCAATAAGCTTTATTAAAGCCTTTTTTATTTATTTTGGTCGTTGTTCACAAAGGTTTTGAGAATCAAAAAAAATGACAGTTGCTTCATGAACAGCATGTTTGTGATGGTCAGGTAGAATGGGTAATCCAGCAGACACTCAGCCTTGCTGTAAGCAGTGCGTGATGGGGTCTGATCCACATTTACATTTATTCATTCAGCAGACGCTTTTATGCAAAGCGACTTTCAAGAGAGCTTTTCGAAAGAGCATCGGTCACTGATCATAACAACGTGATAGCCCTAAACATTGCAGGTAGTCAGATTATGAAGCATATATTGTGGGGAAACCAAACAAGTGCCAAAGGAGCCATAATAGCGTTCCGTTAAACAATTTACAATTAAATAACATTACAACCTCCCAGCATATGTGATGGGCAGGTAATATGGTCATTTGAGCAGACATTCAGCCTTGCTCTAAAGTGTGTGGTAGATGTTTGTGGGTGTTTAAACAGGCAGTGTGTGTGGCGTTGGTGGTTGGCTGCTGCAGTAGATCCTCTTGGCCAGAGAGCCTGGAGGGTCCAGAGCATCTCTCTCCCCCTCTGGGTTCACCCTCACTCCGGCTGCCAAACTGAGAAGATGGTGCCAGTGGAGCACTCATTACTATTTCACAATGTAAAAAAAAAAAAAAGATCTGCTTCATGTGAAGTGTGGGACTTTATTTATTCAGCAGTGTTGGAGTGTTTGAGTCGAGATGGTGTCTAAACCAACCACTGTTACCCGCCTGGTCCTGCCCCCGGGGGCGCAAGGGCCAGCCCCCCCACCCTCGTCACCCCCTCACCCCCACACTACCCCCCAGTCAACTCGCCTCCTCCACCCCAGACTCCCTGGCCCTCAGCCACCCCCACCCTGACCCTCCCAGGCTTCCATCCCTGAAGTTCCACCACATGGGCAACATCCTGTCCCTGAGCCCCAGTCCTGGTTAGCCAGCGATGGGCACCGCCTGTTCTGACTTAGCCCCAGCTAGCAGCTCTGGGCCTGGGCATCATCCCCGGCCCCTGGCTCGCCCTGGGTAAAACACCCAGCATGCCGTCCAGGGTTCGTCCCCGGCTAGGGCTGCCCTAATCACCTTGTCATTGCGGAATGATTGATGTTAAAAACAGCGTATTGTGCTGTTGTCGTTGTTTATTTGGCCTCAGTCTCACGGCAGTTGTTTATTTTACAACGCTCCGTTGAATCGGTAGGTCTGCCGTTAAACGTGATGAATTGCCCTAACGGTGAGCGTGTCAGGGCAACGGCTTTCCGCAGCGCGTTTCTCTGCCTGCAGGCAGGGACGACTGCAGACACGCTCGATACCCTCGACCCCAGAGGGGCCTCCGAGTCCTCATACTGTCCCCACCTCTGCAGGTTCCTGCTCAGCTGGAGGAGTGACTAAACACAAGCTGCTGGGCTGGGGCCGGGAGGGGGAGAAAAAAGGGGGAGTCACTGATTTAAAATATGTTCTGGAGTTTAGTTTAGCTGCTTCGATATTGATTTTCTTGCTGCCGGGGAGGAGAAGGCTTTAGTTTTGTTTTCCCTCCATTTTTGGCTCTTAACACCTGTTCAGTTACAGCTGAGAGAGTGGATTCAACCGTGTAGAAACGGGCTCGATTTCCATTTCCTGTTTGTGAGTCTGTTCTGGTGAGGAGGCCAGACTACACACACGCTCTTAATGAAGAGACGCTCAAAGAAATGCATTTCGCGTTTTAAAAACAACTCCTTTTTCCACACAGCCTTGTTTTTTTTTTTAATGTTCACTTAGTCGAGCCCGGCGCAGAAGGAAAGAGCCTTTCTGTGCTCGAGGAAACTCGATCTTAACCTTCACGTAACCAAACCCTCACAAGCTACCCCCAAATGGGAGAAAATGTCCAATTTTACTGATATGGTAAAATGGATATCATTGGCTCATCTTCCCTAACCTCTGGCCCTGCAGCTAATAAAACCTCTCTCCTCTAACTATGATGGACGTTCTATTCCTTATGAAAAATGTCCCTTTCTCGCTATGCGGCTGGATCTATTTCGGAGGTAATAAAACCGTGCCGCTGTCGTTTGTAAGCCATCCCCCATTTAACCATGTTTTCTCCTTATCCTTGCTGGTCATATTTTTTTCCAGCTGCTTCTCCTATCTCTCCTTTTTGTTTTCTATTCTCTCCGCTCCTATTACTCATTTTCTCCTTCGCTTATCCTTTCAGCTCCTTATTCTTTCTTTTTTTCTTTTCCTTTTACGGTTTGAAATTTTCAATTTCAGTTTGGCTTTCTGGCTCTTATCTTCCTACACACTTTGTTACCATGTTTTTCTTTCATATCTCTCTCTCTCTCACTGTGTGTCTCTCTCTGTCTGTCTGGGTTTGTCTCTCCATCCATCTTGCTTTTGCTGTCTGTGGTGCTTCACTATTAGACAAGCTTCCTCCTTCGCTGCAGTTCTCACTCTATCTTTTTCTTTCTTTCTGTCTTTTTTCATTTTGCAAATGCAATTCCATCCCCCTCCTCCTCCTCTCCCTTGCTCGTTTGGCTTCTCTCTTTTCTCCTCTGTCATTTTTCCTCTGCTTCCATGTCTTCCCTTCGGCTAGCCTCCCCCCCCCCCCCCCTCCACGGCACACCTGGTGAGCGTCCCACCCTCAGAGCCGTCCTACCCTCCATGACTCTGTAATGGACGCTCTAATAACACAGCGTGACTCACACACGCACCTTCTCCCCTGGGAGCACAGCCAGTCCTCCCTCCCTCCCTCCCTCCCAGAGATCTTGACTCTCTGATCATCCAAGTTTCAGCTGAGCCCAAATCTAATTAACAGTAATATTCGCAGCAGCAGCAGGCCCACAGGTGCTGGGCCCTGGCTGCACCCCCTCCCTC